>OMLM01018551.1:0-13663 GCA_900302695.1 Helostoma temminkii | reverse complement strand
AGGTGGCGGGGCTGGCATTCCAGGAGCTCCACCCATTCCTGGTCCCATGCTGTGATAGGCTACAGTCTCAGGGCTGCAGGAGCAGGCAACCATTCAGCATTAGGCATTCCATGTTTACTGTTATAACCATCTGATCTCAGAGAGATTTTTATTATTGAAACTATCACATGGTTTTATTTTACTGTAATAATTAACATAAATCTGAATTATCTGCTCTTTGCCTTCTAAATCCTCCACTGATGTTCGGCAGCCGGTCTCTAGCTACAAGGAATGTCTCACCTGGGTGACAGGTTAGGGCAGGGTGGAGGAGAGGGGGATGCAGACTCAGCCACCCCACCATCCCCCTCTCCTCTCTGGGGTTGAGGAGCTCCGGGTCCTCCAACCTGCTGGGCCTCCTGAGCCTGCCGCTCCAGACGACTCTGGCGCCGGATCGTCTGGTCCTTTTCTCGAACCATCCGCCTTAAGGTGTGCACCTGAGAGTTTGTGTTTGCATACACGTCCTGCACAGGTGTAAAAGTGAAGGTTAGTGTGTTACTGCACAGGTGTCACATGTTGACGTCATGGAAACGGCACTGACCCGCAGGTGCTCCAGCTCTTTGTTGGTTTGCATCAGCTGTTTCTCCAGCTCCACGATCTTCAGCATTGCCTCGTTCTCCACATCCAGCAGACGCTCCGACATCTGAGAGAGACAGGTACAAGTTAGCACCACAATGGTCTGTCTCTACACCTGTTTGTCTTTCTCTCACACTGTTTCTCCACTGTGTGTCTCACCGTGTTCAGACTCTCCTCCAGCTCCTCCACCCGTTCCAGGGCAGCAGTTTTAGTCTCGGCATCCTCCAGCAGTGTCCCAACATCGAACACATTGTCAAGGTACGCCTGGATTTGAACCTGCAGCCTGTCGCTCTCTGTATGCTTCAGTCTCTGAGGAGATAAAGACAGGTCAGTGGGTGATGATGCTCATTTTCACAGGCTGAGAGCTGATCGTGTGACTGTGTTACCTCCAGGTGTTCATCCAGGTTGAGTTTGGTGAAGTCGTACTGCAGGTGGACCCTGAAGTTCATGTCCTCAACTGAATGAACCACGATATTGATGAACTGCATGCAGGCCACCTGACAACCATCACCATGGAAACAACACACATTTATTTAGCAACCAGGTATCAACCTGATGATGTCATCTGATTACTTACAGGTGAGTAATATTATATATATGAATTATATGACATTTATTAAGAAGTATTTTAGAGTAAATCAAGAACTTAACCCTTAACCCTAAAACTGTAGAATTTGATTCTTTTTTACTTTTAATTAAATTAATTCAATTAAACTAAGTATTTTTTCGTACCAAAAAGTCGATGTTGTCATCTTCATTTTTAAAATGTTCCATCAGCTTCTCAAAACGCATGGACTCTGAGCACA
Source organism: Helostoma temminkii (assembly GCA_900302695.1). NCBI lineage: Eukaryota > Metazoa > Chordata > Actinopteri > Anabantiformes > Helostomatidae > Helostoma > Helostoma temminkii. Next base: position 12,245 of record OMLM01018551.1, on the reverse strand, counting down.
CCTGCAAGATATAGAGTCAGTAAATTAAATAGTCAACAAGAGTCAGTCAGTTTATCTGTCAGTGAATCAGTCAGTGAATCAGTGAATCAGTCAGTGCTGATGAAAATTTACAGTTTTAAAGTTGTCAAAGGCCGACAGGATGATCTCATGTCCTCCTCTGACCAAACACACGGCCGCCAGCAGCTCTAGCACCAGAGCCTTGGTCCTGAAGACGACAGGCAGACAGGATTTAGTGGAGTAGGAGTGAGTAGATAGAGACAGATGGACAGAAAAATTGGGGATGGGACTTTTGGGGGCACATTTTACAAAGAAATCTTTTCCGTCATTTAACCATGACAAAATGTATCTCCAGCTTTTATTTGAACACTTAATTTTGTCTTCAGGAAATTGTTCTATAGTTTAGTTTGGAAGCTTTACTTTCTTTTACTTTTTTAATTGAATTTATACATAATTTACAGTTTTATGTGTGTTGTGATTTTGTGCTAATTAAAATAAAAATTTGAATTAAAATGAAACTCCTAGAACCAGATCCGGGAGTAGCGCTAATTGCCAGGGACAGGTGCTGGGGTTGAGTGTCAGCTGGGCAGCAGCCAAGAGAGCGATGGTCCCTGTCTTTGTGGGCTATTTGTAGAAATGTCACCTGTCTGGTAGGGAAGGAGCAGGAACTGATGCTGGAGGTAGAGCCAGAATCTAGCTACACTTGGGCTCATTTCCAGACATAGCACTAGCACTCCATAGCACTCTCTACCTGGTTTCAGTCATTTAGACTTTATCTTACAGTCATTCAGACTTTATCTTAAAAGCCTTCTCTTGACCCCTCACTTGTTGAGAGCTGCAGACCTGTCCCTCTTCTTCCTTTTCTTGCCAAGACCCTTGAACGAGCAGTCTTTGATCAAATCTCTGATTTTTTCTCTCAGAACACCCTCCTTAATGCCAACCAATCTGTCTTCAAGAGTGGTCACTCTACAGAAACAGCACTCCTGATGGATGGGGAATCCCTGCAGCCATGACAAAGCTAGGGGACAGTCCTGTGTCTTAATCCTACTTGATTTATCCGCAGCCTTTGACACAGTGAACCATCACATCTTTCTATCCACACTCTCTGACTTGGGCATCTCTGGAACAGCTCTGGCCTGGCTTAGGTCGTACTTGTGGTCAGACCTTCAAGGTATTCTTGCAGGGGCACGTTTCCAACTCTCACAGCCTCAGGGCCACAGGGCTCAGTTCTTGGTCCTCTTCTTTTTTCAATCTACACTACATCTCTGGTTTCCATCATCCACTTACATGGTTTTTCCCATCATTGCTACACTAATGACACACATCTCTTCCTGTCCTTTCCACCGGATGACTCAACTGTCTCATCGATCATCACTGCCTGTCTCTCTGACATCTCCGCTTGGATGATGGAAAGACATCTTTAGCTTAACTTCTCCATGACCAAATATTAACACTTGGTCTTCAGTGATTGTCTCCACTAAGTCTAGGGGTCATCAATAATGACCAACTTAGCTTTACAGATCACATCTCCTCTTTTTCTAGGGTTTTGCACTCTACAGCATTAGAAAGACCAGACCCTACCTTTCTGAATATACAACCCAGCTCATTCTGCAGGTGATAGTCATATCTCATTTTAGTAATTGCAATGCCCTGTTGAAGGGGATAGCAGCATGAACAATCAAACCCCTCCACATCATCCAAAATGCAGCAGCATGTTTTTTTTTATCCGCCAAAAAGGACACACGTCCACGATGGTGGAATGAGCTACCAAACTTTGCACTGTCAGCAGCCTCACTCCCAATATTCATAAAACTGCAGAAAACATACCGTTTCCGTAACCTTCTATTCACTCAAATGCACAAAAATAAAAAATTAAAAACACTTTCTTGTACTTCTCATGTAATGGACACACATTTTCTGATAGCACTTTCCTTTTTTCTCCTTGAGTTAGATTTTGCTTGCCTTTCACTTCACTTGTAAGTCACTTTCCAGGGAGATGGACATCAGGACTACACTGCCGAACTTGCTGGCACCCTAACCCAACTCCAGGACAAAGGTAAAAAATTGATGGATGGATGGATGGATAGTTATTATGTATGATTTAGTTTTAGCTCTTTCTGTGGCAGGTTAGAAATGTAACTGGTTTGTGTTTGCACTTTTATTTTCTGTGTTTGCTTTTTTTCTGTAGAAGCCACATCTCTGACTATTAACATAGTGAGTATGTGTCTGTGGCAGTACTGACCTGGGGTTCCTGTTGTTGAGGCTCAGAGCTATTTCGTTGACAGCATGAGGATGAGACATGACCATGTTGAAACCATACTGAGTAAGAGAAGAACAGAGAGATGAATATAAATCACATTTATGTCTTTCAGATTTAAGTTTATAAACATTAAACCTCTTCATGTTTCACACACACAAAGATTATTTTTTAATAAAGATGTCACATTGTTTATCACGTCATTTTTAAGATACATGTTATTTAACTATAGTTTGTAAATTACTAGTCTAGAATGTAAATTTAATCTATAATATCTCAGATTTAGAACTCGGATAACAACATGACAGAAGTTGTTTATAGTAAATAACCAACTTGTTTTTTAACTTTGAACTAAAAACACAATATTTGTTTATCGAAAGTAATGAAAGAAGCGAAACCTCTGTGTTTGTTTTAACAGTGAAAACTCCAAAAAGAGAATGATAAAAAAGAAACTGCACTCTTTCTAAATACTTTTTTCCATAAATATAAAAAAACCTTTACCTGGTAGTTCATGATGGCTCGGAGGCACATGATACAAACATGGACATCGTCTTTCTTACAGACAAGTCGCGAGTTCTTCAGAGTTCGACGACTTGGCAGCGTGTTGGACCGAGTCACCAGAGTCGAGCTGTGAGAAAATCAAACCTTGTCAGAGACCAGAACACCTGCTAAGGTTTTTCTGGTTTATTCTGATTTTTGTTACCTGATGGAGTGTCGAGCTGTGCGGGGGGCAGACGATGATGGGGAGGGGAGGCTGCAGTCGCCATGGAGATCCTCTATGGACCGACTCCAAGGTGAGTCAATGGATGAGATCTCTGCACCGGATTCAGACTGCTCCCCATCAAAACTGATCACAAACAAAAAAGCAAACAATCAAGCTGTAATTTATATCAAATGATATGCAGTTTGACTGTGTCGTAGCATAATGTGAATTTCTGTTCTTTTATCTTTTTTTTAAAAACTGAAATTCTGAACTTTGGTCTCATGCCCATCTTTTGACCCAAACATCTTCAATGATTAGCAAAAACACACAAACTGACCCTTTATGTTAAGATAATATGGGAGCATGAAACAGAGAAACTGGTGCAGACTCACGTGACAGCGTACTGAGCGAAGGAAAGATACTCCACGAGAACATCGAGGCCACGATTCTCCTCGTTCAGAAACTCTCTGACCCACCTACAGAGAGAGACAGGTTAGTGAGGGAATGACAGGAGGTCAGAAAGACAGGTACAGAGACAGACATTTACCCAATGTGGTTGGTGCGAAGAGAAATCTCAAGCTCCCTGAGCATCTGAGTTGACTCTTGAACTCTTCTTCTGAACTTCTGTGGACAGACAGGTAGAGAGACACACAGGTAACTGACAGGCAAACAGGTAGAGACAAATACAGGTGAGCAGACAGACAGGTGGAAACCCTGCTTTATACTCCTTTTTCCCATCATACCTTGCGTGTGACGGCCGGGTCCAGGAAGCCTCTTAACTTCTGGATGTAGGTGTGAGGAGGGTTCTTAACCTGGAAACGCTCCTGCATCAAACACAGTATGATTAAACCCCGCCCACTAATGTCATCAGAAAAACTCCTGCTACAAACACGTTTTCACTTGCACAGATGTCTTAGTAGTTTTATCACAGCTTTTATAAAAAAAACAACACAAATAAATCTGTGCAAAATAGAGTCAGAAACAGGGTTTTTGGGTTAGATGTTGATGGGGGAAAAAGGAACAAGAAGTTGGACCTGAGTACAGCATCGTTAACCAACAAAGGTAAACCCTACTTGGTTCAAGATTTTCACCGTGGAACTTACAGCCAACCCTAACCTCAGCACGTGATTACGCAAAAAGAAAAGCTCTGTTCAGACACTGTGATGCAGATATCATAGATTTATAATTTGTCTAATGTCTTTATTTCCTGTGTTTATATATAGAATAGAATTAATGCTTGTAAGAACTGAAGAGAAAATGGTACTTATTTTGTGTTTTTGTGCTGTATGTTAGATATCTTGGTATTTAAAAGACACAAGCCTTAGATGACATTTACATTTTCTCCCTAAAATTAAAAATGGCCAGGTTTTAATATTTGGCTTTAGAAGGATGTATACATTTATATATTACTATTATTGCCAGCAAATATTTGTGCACCCCTGCACTGTGGTATAATGTATTCTGTGAGGAAATATGATCATTTACTTGGCAAATAGATTTCACCACCTTTTAAAAGAAGTGCTAATCTTAGGCACTTCAGAAATTTCAGACTTTATACACTTCAACTGCACTTACGGTGAAATACAGAGGTAACAGAGGTAGAATTTTTTTTTACCACACAATGTATTTCAAAGAATTGGTGTTTTGAAGTTTCTGATGGACCTATATATATAGTGCCAACAAAACTGTAAAGTTCTATCAGCAGACTTTGTCATCCTAGTAACTCCAATGTTTTAAACTTTTAACCACATAGAAATATCATCTCATGATGATAATTGATCCAGAGACCATCATACGTTCGTTTTATACTTCCCTTACATTCTGCACAGAGGAGATAATTTTAATAAAACAGGAAACAGGAACATTAGCAGCTTCACTGCATACAATACTTCATCCTGTTGCCCCTCTAGAAAAAGAAAGTAGTGTATCAGAGGAGGTTAGCTCCGCTTAAAGCAGACATCGCAGAAGCTGTAAAGGACGTGGTGTTCCACTAATTTATACAGCATGGATGGATCCTCAAATACAATAGCTCTTGATATGTTCAACTTCCATCTGAAGAATATCTCTAAAATTAGAAACATCCTGTCTCAAAGTGATGCTGAAAAACTGGACTACTAATAGGATGTCCCAGTAACTCCTTAAAAAGCCTCCAGCTGATCCAAAATGCTGCAGCCAGAGTTCTGACTGGAATTAGTAAGAGAGATCATATTTCTCCTACATTAGCTTCCCTCCGTTGACTCCCTTTAAAATCAAGGATAGAATTTAAAATCTTTCTTCTCACATATAAAACACTTTATGATTAAGTCCCTTCATATCTTAAAGACCTCATAGTACCATATCATCCCAGCAGAACACTTCACTCTCAGAGTGCAGGTCTACTTGTGGTTCCCAGAGTTTCCAAATGTAGAATGGGAGGCAGAGCCTTTAGCTATCAAGCTCCTCTCCTGTGGAACCAGCTCCCAGTTCATGTTCAGGAAGACTAGGCTTAAAGCTTTCCTTTTTGGTAAAGCTTGTAGTCAGAGCTGGTTCAAGTGACTCAGGACCTCCCCTGACACACTGAGCTCCTATCTTTTCAATCTACTCATATGCTACTATTGCATATCATTAACTTTGTGTTCTCTCTCCCTCTCTGAGTGTCTCTCTCTTTCTGTGGGTGTCCTCAGCCTTGGAGCTGTATGTTCCCAGTATTCAGTTACTGGCCCAACCAGTCCAGTGTTTGTGCTGCTTGTTGTTGTTCTTCTGTCTCCACTTTCCACTCACCCTATCCCTGACTCAAACTCACCTGATCACAGATCAGCTCCCACTTTTTTTCGTTGTCGTAGGACCTCAGCAGACGCACCTTATCTGGAGGAAGGTTCATTGAGTTCTGAAACAAGGAGCATTTTCATTTTAAACCTTTAACTAAGAAACAGATTGTATAAATACAACATTTGAGTCTTTCTAAAGTGTTTAATATTTGGAAGGACAGGGCCAATGCAAAAAATCTCTGACATGGAGTAAAAGAAGGTTATTGTTGTACAGAATCAATAAAGCCAGATGCAGAGACAATATTGCCACAGCTCCCTCCTCTGTATCTAAACTGATGTTGGTTGTTCAGAGGTTATCAATAAATACTACACAGAAAGTCACGTAAACAGACACCAACAGGTTTAACATGAAGCAGATTTTAGAAAAATAGCTCAGTCAGTAACTGCCAAGGGGTGGGTAGTAAAAGTTACATTTACTTGAGTAACTATTATTACTATTAAAAAAATGAGCTTGTAAGAGTAGTTTTACTACACCATAATTTTTACTTGAGTAAATTTGTGAAGAAGAAACACTGCTCTTACTCTGCTACATTGGGCTACACTCGACTTGTTACTTTTTTTATGATGCTGTGAAAAAGTGAGATTTGGATATTTGTGTTTCTTGTGCCTTAATTTGTTATTTTGTAAAGATGTTATATATTTTTATACATTCTTAAATTTTATTTGGAAATACCAGAATTTGCACATTTTATATTTTTGTCTGATTACATCATTTCAAGAATAACGATCAAACATGTACTCAGTATTTGAGTAGTCTTTTCACCAAATACTGTTTTACTTTTAATTGAGCAATTTTTTTGGATGACTACTTTTTCTACTTAAGTAATATTATTTTGAAGTAACGCTACTCTTTCTTGGGTAAAACTCTTTCCTACTCTACCCACCTCTGTCATTGACTTCATGTCAGCTGATTTCCCCAGGTAAGTGACCAATAATCCTGTTTTTATCTTAGTCTGAGGTTAAGTGAGACCATCCACCTACACTAACCTTAATGGTTCAGTACAACAGAGTCCACACACCCTCCACATGTCAGTCTGCAGAATGATGCATAGAGGATAGGATAGAGGTAGAAAGCAGCCCCCAACAATTGAGGTACAAGCACTTTCTGGTTTTTCTAAGTTGATCGTCGAGGTTGTGTCCCAATATTTTATTTTTTTTATTTTTGAGCCCACCAGGGGGACAGATTCCCCAGTCTTCCCAGCTCATTAATGCAAGTTCACTTTCAGGACACAATGAAGAGCTTTCATCAGTGCGTGTTCAACCAGGAGACCATCAGTACATACCACCAGTTCATCAAACTTGGGCTCAGACCATCAGGCCCTTTGTCACAGTGCAAAACATGCATGAGTCAGTTCTAAATACTTAAGGAGATCTGACCAGTATCTACAGCCAGCGCAGAGCATCCAGACTTGGATCCAGACTGATGATAATGATGACGGAAAGTTGGCAGCAGGTGGATCAGATCTGCCCATGCTGTCTCTCTTTTTAACATCTGGATTTATTCTCACTGAGCACTTTATTAGGAACACCTGTACTCCTGTCTCTTCAGGCAGGTACCCACCTGGTCAGAGTGGTGCAAGCTGAAAAAAAAGTGTGCTAAGCAGAACTCCTTCTTACAATAAAGAATATGTAAAACCCAGGTGCTACCACAGCAGTAAGCACATCATGTTCTTCTCAACTAATAGCTGAGACCTGAGTCTGCACTGGACTCGCAACATCCAGAACTGGACCAGAGTAGGCCACAAAATATTGGTGTTTTTTATCAACAGCATGAATCCGGGAAGTAACCCTAATTTTTGTCCACTGTCCAGGCACCAGTCCATTCATCAGATTGAAATCTACTAGAACCCCTTTGTGTAGAACAAGAAACTCTAACATCAGCTCCTCTCATCTCCACCCACTCATATGCCACAATTGCATGTGATAAACTTCTTCCTCTCTCTCCTCGTACCTTTCTGTAGGTATCCTTGGCCTGCCTAATGTTTTATATCTGCTTCTTGTTGATGGGGTATGTGACCTGTTGTTCTTTTCTTTCTTCCTTTCCACTCACCCCTACTGGTTGAGGCAGATGGCCACCCACCCTCAGCCTGGTTGTACTGGACGTTTCTTTTGTTAAAGGGAATTTTTTCTCTCCACTGTCTCCTAGTGCTGCTCAGTGGGATCTTTGGGTTTTTGTTTTTTCTGTAAAGTCCCAACCTTAATGTGTCTTGAGATGATCTGACTCAGTATAAATGAGCAGAATTTAGAAGTGCAGTTGACACATTTACAAAAATTATGGGATGGTGCACAATCTGTGTTTCCAACACCCTGTGGAAATAGACCAAAAGACCAGAATGCAGATTCTTATCCTGATTTGGGTTAGGGTTATTTTGGAGCTACATCAGAGCAGTAGACACTGCAGTCTGAGTCCACGTCAGATCTAGATTTACTCGTACTATCCAGAGTGATGTCTGCTTTAATGTGACGCCTATGTGTGTCTGTTGTGCAGTACATATGATGTATGTGTGTTGTGTATCTGGTGTGGACTTACCAGTGCGATGGAGAACCGCTCGTCCAGCTCAGCTGGGTCTGGCATTGGTAGTCGAACAGGGGCAGCCCTGGACCGGATCACGGCCAGCTGACTCTCCATGCTCTCGGTGTTCCCCATCACGAACACAACAACCAGCGACGGACGAACACACCCACCTACAGCTGCACACACACAGACACGCACGGCAGCAGGAACATGTGGTCGGCCATGATGCTGGGAACAGGGATGCTGGTCAAGGCCTGTCTGTGACTCTCTCCTTCTGCCTCTGTCTCAGTCTGTCTGTCGGTCTCAGTCTTCAGGTCTCCCTCCTCTTGTCTCTGTGTCCCTCTGGTCTGTCTCTCCTCAGACAGTGCAGATTGAGTCCTCCACCTCCCGTCTCTCTCTCTCTCTTTGTCTCCCGTCTACCGTGATGCTGCTGATGCAGAGGATGCTGTTGATCCACATCCACATCCAGATCCAGGTCCAGTTCAGATTAAACCTCGGTATTGGCTGCTGTGTTGTGTCTGTGTGTGTGTGTGTTTATATGAGGTATGTGTGTGTCATGTGTGAGCGTGTGTGGCAGATCAGCCGGTTAATCCTCCCCCCTCCTCCCCCACACTAAGAAAGAAAGAGAGAGTCGTGCTCCCCCCTCTTTGTCACTCTCTCTCTCTCTCAGCTGCAGTCTTTGTGTACCTCGCTCCACCCTCCCTCTCTCTCTCTGCTCAGACAATGAACCTTCTGCTGCCATAGGCTCCGCCCCCATACCCCCACTCACACACACAGTCATGTCTTTCTGTCTCTGTGAGATCCTCCATTGCTATTAAAGGCTCCTACTCCTCTTCTGAACCCAACGTCCCTCATTAAAAATCTCTGATAGTACTGGACCTGGAACCTGGTTCAAATCTTGACCCTGGAACCAGGTCTGAACCCTCAGACAGACACTGGAAGATCAGAGGACACAGAGAGGATGGTGGAGAGACACAGTCACAGAGAGAGATGGGAGTAGGGGGGTGGGGTGTTGTAATCTGATTCGGGATCAGCAGCTGTGAAACACATCAGTCTGAAAATGTAACATCATTAAACATGAACATATGTATCTAAAAATTGTTACATTTAATGAAACTACTTACTATTTTTTAGCAGGGTTAATAATAATAATAATAATATTAATTATCAGTATCAGTCTGACCATATTTCGAAGTGTAAATTTCATGAAACTGTAGAAAATATCTTTAATACTGCCCCAAGTATAAAAGAGTCACAAACATTAGGTATGTAAATGAACATTCATACCTAATATGACAATGTACTTTAAATATGTCTGATGATGAAAATGAATCTAGAATGTGGATCTGCAGCTGAATAAACAGGTTAATGTAAGTTCAGCTGCAGAATTACAGTTTCACTTAAAACTAACATTTGGTTTCTCTCTTCATCCAGGTTCTGGTGGCTGAAACTGTTTCATCCAGATCTCAAAGAATCTGTGAGTAATGTCTCAGCATCTGTGTGGTAATAAAATATGTTAATGTTCCATGTAATAAGACATAAGAGGTATTTAGTAAGATCAACCAGCTTCAGCTACAGTTTGCTGCAGTAGTACTAGTATTATAAAAGATGTAAAGATGTAAGATGTAAAATGATTGTAAAAACTGTAAAAGATAAAAAAGCATGTAACGTAAAACTGTGAGATTCCCAGGTTCATTTTTAAAAGTCGTATATGGTTCACGATTTCCTCTGATACTCTTATTAATGGTCACCACGGTAACTGTGTAGTTTCTACTTTTTTTGGTGCAGTCATTTTAGAGATTCTGTCCCTCTTCCTGCTTATGTCATTTCCATGTACACCTTTGAAAATAAAACCCTTCAGCTGCTCAAGGCCTGAAATATTTGCCTTCTCTGAGCTTTTATTGTGAAATTTTTGTATGAGGTGTATGATGTGTAAACATCAGGTCAAGAGAGAAATCAGTAATAAATACACTAAACAACAATTTGAATCAACAAGACTTGCCTAAAAGTCATTTTAACAGCCAATATAGAATTTGATTCCCGGGGTCGGCCCAGGGTCTTTCTGTGTGGAGTTTGCATGTTCTCCCCGTGTTTGCCTGGGTTCTCTCCGGACACTCCGGCTTCCTCCCACAGTCCAAAGACATGCAGTCAGGTTAACTGGGGACTCTAAATTGCCCATAGGTGTGAGTGGGAGTGTGAATGGTTGTTTGTCTGTATGTGGCCCTGCGATAGACTGGCAACCTGTCCAGGGTGTACCCCGCCTCTCACCCGTAAGCTGGCTGGGATAGGCTCCAGCACTCCCGTGACCCCTGCTGGGACTAAGCGGTATAGAAGATGAATGAATGAATATATGAAATCGTACTACACTGTCTAGTATAGTAGTATTGGTTGATATATAGCCAATCGGGCAATAGTAGGTAATCTTGTAATGGACCTTTTGCAGAATTTCAGGAAGTTCTTTTACACTCACTTCTGTTGGATTTTTTTGCTAAAGCAGCTCTGTCATTTTCCATTTGTCACAAAGTAAAGTAAGCTTTCATTCAATAAATTATCACCATCTATAGCCAATAACCCTTTCCTGTCTTGTGCAAGCCAGTCATGTCCTCTATTTCATTCTTTAAATATCCCCTTGTAGTGTCGTTTTGCCTTTCAGGCCTAAGCTTGTGCACTTATGCAAACGCGATTGTTTATTCTGGTATTTGTCATTATAGTTTTGTCTGAGATTTTTGATGAATATTTCTGTGATGCTGATATTCCAATGTCAGTAAGCAGCAATAGACACAGTTCCTGCATAGCTTTTTGTCAACTACCCACTGAATCTTCCTTACTTGGCAGGCTGAAACATCAACCTGGCACCTGGTTTAGATGCTACACAACTCAAAGAACATGCTGAGGCAAGTTACTCCCTTGATGAAAACCAGGCATGGTTTGGTAATACTCAATTGCAACAATCGGCCTCCGATGCATTGGTGAATCACAGGACAGACTTGCAGTCACACAGCAAAACAGTCATCGGCAGAAGCAAAGAGTAGTAAGAGCAGCCGATTCTCACTTCCATTCTTCCAGTAACTCTGACGGGGTGTAATCCTTCCAAGTGGGTTAGGGTTGATGCTTCAGCATCAATGCAAATTTTAAATTCAGGAAAAACCCAATTCAGTGTCTGAGATAATGCAGGTCCCCTCAGCTCACACAGCTCTTCAGCAATTGTAACTTTCCAACTGTCTCTCCCCTCAGGTCTCAGCATTTATTAGTTATCTCCCCACTCCCTCTTTGTCCAGGTCATATATTAACCAGGAGAACATTGTCTCAGACAGACAAGTGTTAGGGGTGAAGAAGAAGCTGGGAACTGGTGGAAGAATTTCTTGTACAGGCCGTCATCATGCTCTGTGGAGTCCAGGTACTGAGACCACCAGGATAGTGTGTATCCAGTTTATGGATCCAGCCCTGTGTCTCTGAGCCACTAACCACCTCGGATCGCATTGTAAAACAGTTGCCTGCACTGTGTCCCAACCATGGCTCAGAAAGTGCTGGACGAAGGGGGTGTGGCTCTGCATGTTCCTAAGCACATTGTATCTGTTCTGTGTGAATCTGGTGAGGAGTGTGTTGCCAGTTTCCCCCACATATTGCATCCCACATGTTGTGCACCGGACCAAATATACACAGTTTCTTCAGTGTGTGTTCCCTCTCACATCCACCATAAAGCCAGTTTTCCTGTCTGAGCTGTAGACCCACTTTCTCTGTGTGAAAGATTCACCCAGTCCCTTATTTGTTGAGGTCATGAGCGACCTGATTTTGGCTCTGACCAGGTGGTCCTGCAGATTCCTATTTTTTCTGAAGGCCGCTATGACCCGGTAGTCAGGGAGGCTGTCCGAATGTCCAATTTTGTCATTGGAGTTATTTTTGATCACTCTGACCAGCTTAACTGTGGAGGGAGAGTATGTAGTGACAAAGGGGAGTATGCTGGCC
>OMLM01018549.1:0-20580 GCA_900302695.1 Helostoma temminkii | reverse complement strand
TAGCATTGTAGTGTTATATTTATTACAGACAAATAGGTGACAGAGAGGAAAGAGGCTCGTTATGTTTGTCAACAGTTCTGTTACCTTTGTTAATCTTTACTGGTCTATTGAAATATTCCACATTCAATACTTTGTCACTCTACAAAGTATAACAAAAGTACAGCAGTCCTGATGATGCAATCTTGAAATATTCAAATGAATAAATATTTTTTTTAAAGAAGAAGAAACAAGAAAATATGTATGTTTGAATTTTGAAGATTGATAAACAGGTTAAACTATGTGAAATTGTAAAGCCATGGTTTGTTTATTCTGTAGCTTCAGGGACGAAGCTACAGAAGAACAGGGTGGTGGCTGTGCTTCCGTCATAAAGAGGCCCAGGTCAGCAGGTGCTAAAACCAAAAAGCTTCACTGTAAGAAAAATAAGCAGGTTTTGGAATTGTAAATCATCCAAAACAATTTTTTAGTAGAGCACCAGAATAAAAAAAGTAAACTCAACATTACACACAATATGGCCTCTTTAAAGCAGAGAGGCAGCACTTGAAGCACATGGTCTCAGCCAACTGGTCATCTTAGATTCTTCTCTTCTTCTTTCATAACCACAGTACATGAATTTAATTTAACCACAATATGAAATCATCATGATTTTGTTTTCCTTTAGAGCCACCTCACTGTCTGTTGGGTACAATGACAATCATTACATAATCTCTAGTGTTATGTGAACTGAAGTAAACCAAGTTTTATTTTGCAAACAATATCCTCAGATTTAAAATTTCCATCTTCTGTTTTTGTGCTGCTAAAAACTAATGCTTTAAATTACACTTTAGGGAATAAGGCATGTGATGCTTAGTTGATAAAAATCAGTCTTTTGGAACATAAGACACAATATTGAAATAAAGAACATGTTTTATTGTTTTACTTCAAACCAACAGCAATCAAACCACCTCTTCTATCTGTGTTATAAAATAAACATAACGGCTCCATATGGGCCACTAGACTAGTCTGTACTCTCTTTCCCCTATTGTCTGATCAAAACAAACAAGGAATAAACTACTTGGGTTGTCGACTTTCCTAATAGTGTTCAACCTTTATGTGTGAATGTTTTGATTTATTAACATCTTTATTTCATTTTATTGAAGTTGCTTCGTCTTAAGCTGAGGTTTGTCAAAAGTTCTCTAAACATGCTGCAAAGATTTCCTCATGATCTTTCATAAAGACATTTATTTTCATTTTCATAACTGAAAGTTTGGCAAAGAAAAAGCAAGTGGATGACCATATAATGTCACAGACAACCTGTCTATACTGTGTCTAACATTAACATCCGGGAACTTTCCGGCCACCATAACTGTACAGAAAGGAAACAACTCTGTCTCTGTACTGAAAAGAAATAAAAATCTAAATAACATTGACAACTAAAGCCATCGTCATCACCCATTGTTCTGCTTAGCTTCTCTGAACACAGTTTATTTACTTATGTGGCAGTAAATTCAGGCATCACTGCAAATCTCCCTGTTGCAGGTGGAGGAAAACTTTCATCATACTGTGTCCCGCATCTCAAAAATGTGTTCAAACTGCTGAAATCATTGGCATGCTCACAAGGACAACGATACACACAGACTACCAGCCACGTTTGGCCATCATTTACTAGCAGATGTCTTGTTTAAACTCCAAAGATATGATGAAACACTGCGTGGACACATGTTTTCTGACCCTAGGTACCTGCCACTGAGGGGAGTTTACTGTTGCTTGGTAGTGAAGCGCAGCTTGGTCCCTGGCCTGTGGCCCTCCGGCTCTGGGTAGATGGTTCTGAAGGTCAAGTTGATGCGCGGCCCTCGGTCATGGTACTCTTTGGCCACCTGATGCTGGTGGGTCAAAGAGGCAGATTATTACTTTTTTTTTTTTTTTACATTGCACAACTGTTTGACTTCATCAAAGTAAAAATACTTGTTCTACAATAAATTGGCTATAACATATGACTTTTTACTATTGTAGCAGCTCAAATGGATCTGGTTTTAACTATTTTAATCATAGTAAGGTAATTTAGCTTAATAAACTCTCAGTCACCACATAAATTTGACCATTTAATGTTTATGGTGAAACCTTGAATTGAAAAGAAACTACTTAAACTGTACAGTACAGTAGTACTGAAATGTGGTAAAGTCACAGGAGACAATAAAGTTATTTTCAACCACTTGTTTAGTACCAGTACCTGCTATCATAGACAGATATGGCACCTGACTGAGATAAAAAAAAACAAAACATATTCAAATACACAAGGAAAAAATATTAATATTGACACTAGTGTGCTACGCATAGTATATACAGTTTTGCAGCTGACCTCTATTCTCCATCCACTGGTCAGCCAGAAATTAACAATTTTTTACCATTTGACATTTGGAACAAAAGTCAGATTTATTCCCTTTTGCAAAAACAGTGCTAAACATTTTTGGAAGATCACAGGCAACATTTTGCCTTGTTTTCCTTTAGTTCATTTTGTGTCCTCAAATACTTAAAACACACACACACTCCTTCACCTACATCTAAAATAAAAAAGAGGTGAAAAGTTTGCTTATTTACAACATTGCAATAAGAAAGAGTCCAGAACAGGCAGAACAGAAATAATCCAACATCCTTTGTCAAACAATTGAAGTACTCTAGCGGGACTGACAGGTTTAGTTAAATATTTAGCACTCACTGACAAAGAGAGAATTGATGTGGCGGTGTGATCTCTGGCAGGGTCTTTAAAGGAGAGATTAAACATGTGACCTTCTCTTTTTTTCAGTTTTTTTCCACTGCTTCTTCTTCATTACCTCTTCACACCTTCACTTATTTTTCACGTGACTTGGTAGACGTTGCTAATGCAGCGTATAAAATATAAGAAGCCACGATTATTATTATCACAGACAGTCAGTTCACATTTTAAGTGAATTAGAGACAGGAAACAATGGTGAACGTTTTACTTACTGGTGCTATGATTTCTTTAATATCGGCTTGCATTCACAAAACCAAGGTAACAAAACTAACAGCAAGTAACACTTTGATTATCTGAAGTGGACATTTTTATGGCATTAGTGACATTTTGCATTATGTTGCATACATTTACATATTTTCAAGTTCAATATGCTACTATTCATTGAAGGCTGTTGCCTAAATCAGAATGAATTTAGAAAGTGAGAGACTCCATAAGTAAATTTTTTTCCAACAATGGTAAAGCATGGAGTTTCAGCAAACACAAGGAGCTGGGAACAGTCTGCAGCGCTGCTGCTAGTGCTTTATAAATAAAGTTGACTTGACTTGACTTGACTTGTAACAAGCTGATATTAGAAATGACTATTGCAGGATTTGTGAACCGCTTAGTCCCCGTAGGGGTTGCAGGCGTGCTGGAGCCTATCCCAGCTATCATACGGGCAAAAGGCGGGGTACACCCTGGACAGGTCACTAGTCCATCACATCTATACAAATTAACAGATTAGAACTAATAATTACATTAAAATTATTATATTTTTTTGCTCCATAATGCACAAAATGTTTTCAGTGGGTCTGGACTTCAGGCAGGTCAGTTTAGCACATGGACTCTTTTCCAATGGACCCAAGTGGTTAAGCAGAAGGTGATGTTGCCTTTCCGGCAAAAGACGCTGGGTGGATGGCAGCATATGTTACTGTACACAGTAAGTCATTCAGAAGTGCAAGTTTCCCTTGTGTCATTATGCACTCCCATACCATCATGGATGATGGATTTTTAACTGTGTGCTAATAGCAAGTTAGATGGCCCCTCTGTTCTCCTCTGAAGAGAATGTGGCCCCCCCACAATTTCTAAAAAGAATTTCAAATGTTGAGAATGAGTCAGACTGCAGGATAATTTTTCTCTTTACCTGAGTCCATCTTAAATGAGTTGGCCTAGAGAAGACAACAGCATTTCTGGATCTTGTTTATATGTACAAAGTGGGGTTGTACATTCTGCTCTATCACTTATTTTATACATCTACACCAAGTGTCCCAACGTCCTTTCTATAAACCTTTCCGTCACCCTTATCTGCCATTATATCACTAAGGTGCTTTGACTTTGATTTTCCCTGCTGTGTTTCTGTCATCTTCTGCAAAAAAAACCTTAAAAAGGTCAAACCAAAATGCTATGACCTATTTTACTTGTGAGTGAAGTGTTCTACTCTTCTTGAGGCTGAATTAAACCAATAATGTATTCTCACTGTCGACTGTGACCCAGTTCTTTTTAACAGAAGCACACTCACACACAGCAAGACGTCCCCAGCTCCTTCCTGCACTCATTTAAAACCTGGTCACTGCCCTTGATTGTAAAACAAACGACTCTCATTATGTTGAATCTCTGCTCTGATTCTAGTCTGTCTGTGTCCACTGGCTAATGTTTTTATGAAAGACCATTTTGTCTGCATGGACAATCGCTTTTGATTGGTGGAACCTACCTCCCAATCGTCCTGAGTGGCTCCTTCCATCAGCAATAGTGTCCCATGATTGAGAGGAACCCGAATCCGCTCCACGTAGGTGTAGTCACCATTTTCCTCCTAACAAATCAACTTTAATTCACACTGGGATAAAGATTCTATAAACTAAGAAAGCAGCGTGAGAGGCATAATTTACTTAATAACAACGCATTACTTGTAAACCAATTTCTATGCTCTACCATCATCTCACCGGTCGAGGCTGCTTACGCAGGCTGAACACTCTGGTGTCGCCCAGACTGAGGGAAGCGATGGTGGGCTTGTCACCCAAAGAAGCCTCATCGTCACTGTGCCAGCCGATGCTGTCATGGCCATTGCGATACAAGTTGCACAGCAGGGAGTTGAAGTTGCATCCGTTCACCTGCTCCACTGCCTCACGAAGGGTTAACAGCAACGGGTGCCACTATGAGGACAAAACAGGAAAGGAGGACTTTAGCAGTTGATATAAAGGAACAACATGAGAGCATAAAATAATAAAGGCAAACAAAAACTCACATAGAAAGGCTTTAAGACACTTTCACTTTTTGCACTTTAAACTGTTTCCTTTCATCTGTTTAGAAAGGTACAAACCTGAGTACATATGGTTCCACACAAGGTCACAAGGAACTCTGAGTAGACATCCACAATAGCATTTTGTGGTGAAGCACAGATCAGAACGAGTATAAAATCACTTCTAAAGCTCTGAGTATTCCCAAAGGCACACTGGCCTCAACAATGGAACCACAAGAATCTTCCTAGGGTTGGCTGTCCAGCCGAACTGACCAAGAATTCAACAGTCACTCCAGCAGAGCTTCGGAAGAGACGGAGCATCTCATTAAAGCTCCATCAATCAGGCTTTTATGATACGAGTTAGATGGAAACCACAGCATGTTTGGAGTTTGCCAAACAGCATTTAAGAGAACTCTAAAGGATTCAGTGGCCATGAGACAAAATTAAACCTTCCAAGAAAACACTAGGTGCTGCAAGGCTGGAGCAGCGGCGCACAATTATCTAATTAATAAAATTAAATAAAATTAATAAAATAATCTAATTTCAATCACAATGTCAGCCTGTGGGATTACATAACTGCAAAAAGGCTGCGATTTAATTAAATAAATATATATGTGTTTTGCGTTTGTGTGCAGTTTGCTTGTTATCTATGTTGCTAGTAAAGAGAAGATCAGTCAGTCTCAGTTCAGTCTCAGTCCAGGCAGCGGAGTGTGAGGTCACGTGAAATAAATAGATAACGCTGTAAAATCTGCAAGAAGTGAAGTGACCGGAACATTTTCTAAATGTTTCACCTGGTTAAACCAATCTACCTCTTAGTTGGAGTTATTAATCATGAGAGAAATAACTAATGTAAAATACAGTTTGGTGAAAGTTAGTGCTTTTAATAATCTTTTTCTGTGTAAAAAAACATGATCTTATCGCAGCGGGTCTTAGGTAAATACAACCTCAAACAACAACATAACTCTTTTTCACAGTGACTTTATTTATTTAACAAAAATAAAGCCAAAAAAAAAAATAAACGTCTGGGTAAGAAATAGTGACCCCCATGAATCAGTAGCTTGCAGATCCACCTTTAGCAGCAATAGCTTAAAGCTATCATTTCCTATATGACTACCACATCATTTCAGTTGGGTTCAGGTCTGGACTTTGACTAGGTAATTTAATCTTGATTCTTTTATTTTGCAGCCATTGTGAGGCAGATTTAGTGGTCTGCTTCGAATCATTGCATGATGCAATTTTAACAAAGTTTTAGTCGTCAGACAGACACATTAGCCTCACATTACCTCACATTAGCCTCACATTAGCCTCACATTAGCCTCTAGGATACTCTGTTATAGAGAGGAGTTCAATGACTCTAAGGTGCCCAGGTCCTGTGGCTGGGAAACAAGTCCAAATCATTACCCTTCCACCACCATGTTCGACCGTGGATATGAGGCATTTCAGCTAAATGCTGCGTTTGGTTTTTGCCAAACATGGCTCTGGGTATTAAGGCCAAATAACTTCACTTTGGTCTCATTTGTCCATATGACATAGTTCCAAGTAATAATTGTGGTTTATACAGACGCAGTTTTGTCAGCCTCAGTCATGCTATCATGTTCTTTTTAAACAGAACAAGCTTTCTCTTGGCAAACCTTCCAAACAAACTGTCCTTGTTCAGTCTGGGCTTTTAACATACTCTTGTTGGAGTAGGGGGCACTTGCCCTTTTTTTTCTGTTTAGCTTCATTTTTGTTAAATAAATAAAGGCACATTGAATGAAGTTATATGTTGTTATTTGTCTGATGTTGTGTTTACCTAATAGTAAGACCTACTACGACTAATTATTTTTGTTATGTTTATGTTACACACACGAAAAAAAAACAGAATTAAAAGAGGGGGCACTAACTTTCACACATGACTGGATATAGATGATTAAAAAATGCAAACAAGGAATTAAATACACAGATAAAAAGAAATATACACTGATAAGACATGTGTCTATCTAACCTCTGTGTTGGCAGCCATAGTGGAGCGAGCGTATGTATAAGGTAACTCTCCATACCAGCAGGTCAGCCTGGGCTCGTCATACGCTTCACCTGGACCAAAACACACAACCAAACACACACTTAAACATATGCATATACATATTTCCAAAAATCCATTGTTCATAATAACTAATCATATATTGTAGCTAAACTACAATGTGGCATTTTTTTATATATTTAGTTTGGGATGTGTCAGACATAAACAAGAATACATTTCACGCTACAGACATGTTTCTATTAGCGCTCAAAAAGTTCAACATCCAGCCTTAATGTGGATATTTACTGACCACAGTTTTTTAAAGTGACACTTCATCCAAAATCTATTTATTTTTCCAGCACTCAAATCCTGCAAGCTTCAAATACATCTTAACTTTTTTTTAAAGAAAAAAGCGGATGTAGGCAGTTTTGATGATGGAATAAAAGCTCACCGATCCATCTTTATAAATAACTGGGTCATGGAAAATTTCAACTTCAAAAAATAATGGATGCTGTCTGTTTTCATAGCTACCTCCTTTTTGCTGAGTGAAACCTATAAGTAGGGCAACAAAGCTGACACAGTTTATCTTAATGTATTCCTTTCCAGTATTAACACACTTAAAAGATCATCTGCATTGGCACTATGATCTTCTCCTAGCAGAAGGCAAGGCAAGGTACAAAAAAAAAAAAAAAAAGGTAAATCTTTTTCTCTGTCCTCCTGTGCCTTGGTGTATCTCTCTTTCACTGGGAACAACCGCATCTCTTCCAAGAACAAATTATCTGCCATTAGTGTTTTGGCCAGCCCTCTGGTAAGAGAACACTGTGAAACCAAACAAACCACTCAGCCACCACTTGTTACTGTCCTGAATTATTCTGGAGCTAATATTTGTATGTCATTGATCAATTCTCAAAAGTTTAACCTTTTCCATAAAAAGAAAGAAAGTTTATGGGGAAAGGATTAATGAAACGTTCAAACTAATTCACAGTTTGCTCAGAGCAAAGGTGGAAAAAAAAACAAGTCTATGTATTGAAAGCTGACTAAGAGAAAGGATCAATTCGGATGCAAACATCTGCCTACGTTTCAACAGGCTCGCCGAATACAGTCTGTCCAGGTACAACGCATTGAGTTATTCTCTTCTAAAAAGAAAATAATGCCAAAGACAATGTAATATGCAATTTAAAAACATTTGACATAGACACTAAACAATCACCTGTCACTGTGTGTATTTATATGCAAATCCTCATGTTGTTAGAGTACATGATACTTAAACTAGTGGTAGTATGACACTGAAGTCAATCACTCTCTTTCTCTCTGTGCTCTGCTTTGTTCCTCTATTGGCTGCCACAATCCTGCAGGTATTAGTCATTATAATGGCATTCTCTGATTGGTTAGAAGAGTAAACCTTCCTCATATATTTTACTATACTATACTACTATACTAGCAAATATGTCTGCACTGCTGCCAGTACTGTTTAATGAGTCTGGATCACCTAAGGTCTCGACAGCACGTTGCAGCAGGTTAAAAGCATTAATTAAGATATGTTTTGAAGCATATTTCTAAGAAAATGTTCCTAAAACTTTATCAGTAAAAAACTAATTTAGAAACAGGGGGACAAAAACAGACATACTAAATTTCACTAACAGTGGTGAAACCTTGTTTACCCTCCAGAGCACAGGCCCACATCTGGTACCCACCCTGTCTGTAGTTGGTCTTCTGGGACCAGGGAAGTTCTGCTAACAGCTTACTGAACATCCAGTCAGCTTCCTCTGGGGGAAGAAATCCAGGCATCAGCCGCAGTCTAGACAGATGACAGAAGATGACACACACAGAAAGAGAAAGAGAGAGACATGTCCAGTCACCAGAAAAGTCAGGTGTTTTTTATAAATACATATATGTATGTAATATGTAATTCTGGTCATCATTTTAAAGAGCAGTCTCCCATATGATGAGCACATGTTTCTACATATTCAGTATTTACTAATGGTATAGCTCACATTATTGGTAATAAAATGCAGAATATTTACTACGACCTATTTTAAATATAGCTTGTGGGATTACTGCCACCTAGTGGATTTAAAACTCTATCACAAATGTCTAAATAAGCTGTGCTCTTAATACAGTGATGGCCAAAACTTCAAGCCATCTTCACCATCCATCAGGTTTTGGTCCAGAAGCTGATCCCACATGCCAGAACAAACTACAGCAATCCTGAAGAAGCTGTGTCAACACTGTAAATACTAATTCTTTGCATACATTTTATTTATTAGCCAATAAAAGTCTTTAAAGTTTTAGCCATGACTGTGCACTTGAGTTTTATGGTCACATCACTGTTCATTCCATTCCTTTCCATTTCCAGTGTGACGTTTATACTGGACCCACCTGGAAACTCCTGATGGTCCATGGCTGATCTCATATTCACCTGCCTGTCTGTGCAGAACACAATGCTGTACGTTAGTCTATCTGCGCATATTATAAAACCAAATAACAAAGCATGATTATGTGATAAGAGACAGAATCTGGTTGTGTATAAATGTTACATGACTCTAAATGTTGAAGAGGTCCACACTTACTCTATGACCTTCTCTGGTGGAGCATGTCTAACTGGCTGTAATGAACAGACAGGAAATAATGTAATAGACACATTTACCCAAAACTAAACAGTGAATGTTTCAAAACAATTTCGTATTTACTGTTTCATGTCTACCTTCGTGGGCTGTTGAAACTCAAATGTCTTGGATGTTTTCTGTGACCCAAATCCCCAAGAACCAGGACCTGGGTTGGTATTTTGGGCTTGATGATTGTTTGTGATGGCACCTGTTAATAAAAAACAACAAACTTTACATAACTTAGTTTAAGCATTTCACCTACAATTTAGCCACATACTACTAATCCACATTTGTGTATCGTATTTTCTTTGTTTTATTTCATAGTTTATTCTTATTTATGTGCTTTATTTATTAATTTTGTTATTTTTTAAAATGATTTTCATTTTATCTGGGGAATTTTATTCACAGTCTTTCCATTTGATGGATCCTTATCTCACAGTGGTGTGGATTTAGGGGTTTTGGATAAATCTTTTGTTTTGCTCTGTAACATTGTGACATCAGTACACTGTGTATGGAACCCTGACTCACCTGTCGGTCCTGAGTGTTTTGGCAGTTGTTTGGCCCAGGAGCCCTGGACTCTGGCACGCTGACGCTTATCCGACATCACATCACATCTGCAGGATAAGTTTTCATTAAACAAACTCCCCATTCACCAAGTATCACACAAACAATCCAACAGCTAATCTTCTGATCCTGTTAAGAAACTCATGTGGTGTTTTAATGATGTGGTCAACAGGTGCCAAATATCAGACATGTCCAGCACTTAGTTATTTCCACAGTGAACCCTATCCAAAACATTAGAACCACTATGTGGTATAAATGGTGGGCTTCCAGTGGGGCTATATGGGTCTCTTCCTAGCAGCTGAAACACACAAAAAAAAAAATATATATATATACATATATAAATAGATATATAGATTTTATTTAATTTGTTTTAAAAAAAGGACACAACTGATACAACAAGAGAATATAGCAGTACGCCAGCATTAAAGTGATCATTGACAAGAATGGTAGAGCTTAGTTCAGTACATGTCTTGCTTCATGTCACCTGTCCATTAAAACACCAGGTGGGTTTCTTAAGAGAAACAGAAGAGATCAGTTGTTGAGGATTACTTTAGTAATACTTAGGTTATTACCTACCTGAAAGTTATGATTTTTAGTGTCTGTGCTTGTCTGTACTTATGCTGTATTCTTCTGTAACTGCATGTGCTGTGATGTACTTTATCTGCTTTTTGCCTTGCTTGCACATTTGTTTTACTTTTTAACACAAGTATACTGGCTTGTGTTACTGGCCACACCACACTCAAAAAGCAGTTTATTAGGTACACCTAGCTAAACTATAACACCATGCTATGGATCCCTGCTTAATAAAGAGGGATAAAACAAAACTACAGCCTCCACACTGACATTTACATCTGCCTGAACTGATGTCAGCAAAATTCGACCATTTTCACTTCCACTATGAGGGGATTAATTACAGGATTGCCATTAGACCTCTCCACCTTCACCTTAGTGTAGCTGATGAACTACTACTTTGTATTAGTGTTTAAAAAGATATTCACGGCTGAAGTCTAATGTTAAAATTTTCTGCAGCAAGACACTTATAATAGTTCACTATGTGTGTCAGACACTATTTAACGTATCTGTCAGCTAAATTCATCTAGTTAACGTAGCTAACGGCAACATTCAGTAGCTAAACACAGTTGGCTAAAGTTAGCTACTTCGTCTAAGTAACGTTACAGGATCTAAGCTGCATTTGTTAAAGTTTGTTGAATTAACACTTTAAATTTTTAGATTTTAGAAGAAACACAAATCAACAAAATGTTCAAATATCTTACCTAAACAGTTGCTACAACGCAACAATACATCCAGTTAGCAGTAAACAGACAACTTCGCACTGACAGCGGCCATTGCTGATGTGTTCCAAAAAAATAAACTCGACACGGAACTAGGATGTGAAACTATAGTTCCGTCCCATTGTAGGACTGATAAGAGTACCGGTATTGCACAATATTCAAGTACATATAATATTAAATAATAAAAGTTCAACTTGGAGCTACATGTATTTTCATTTTATGCCATTTAACTGCTCAACACAGTTTCGCCTAAATGACCAAAAACTGCAGTTAGTAGTGATAGTAATGAGTTTTAGGGACTAGCTCTACCATTACTGATCACAATCAGATCAAATCCTACACACGTGACTAATAAGTGCTATGTACAGATCTGTACATTCCTCACTGCACTCGACTGTATATAACGTATTGCTCTGTTTGTGTCTGAGTGTTTTGTCCTTGGGGTGGACTAGTCTCTGTCTCAGTGTGTTGCTGGGTTTGAAATGTACTGGGATGCTGGATTTATTGAAGATCCTCCTGAGCTTTTCAGACACTCATACAGAACAACGTTATTTTGTCTTTTTTTCCCCTCTCTTTAGTAAGCTATAGTGTATACACTGTAAAATAAATGTACTGTGATAATCAAAAAATAAATCTAAGAAAAACTTCAAAAGAGGCATTCTGCACAATTTTACTTTTAATACATTTTTTGAATGTAAGCAGTACTTTAATTACAGATTTGTAATGCATTATTGCTACTTTTAAGTAAATAATTTGACTACTTCCTGCACAACCACCTGCATCTCAGTGCATTTCTTGTGCTACTGAACAGGAATACAAACAGTTTTCCCCAGCCATTTGTAAAATGTACCCACACAGAACACAAGGTACTCTTATGTATGCCAGAAATTTTATTAAGAAACAGTAGAATTTAAGTTCCCTTTAGCGAGGTAACTAAAGAGTGCATTTTATATGTAGAAATTCATCCAAACATCTTCAACGGTTCACAAAAGAAAGGCTTAAATACAGGCACAGGTCAGACCAAGTCATATGGGATATTCAGTTGTGCAATAAGTACAAACCTTTGTACAAACGTAGCCTAGTTCAGCTGCTCCACAAGGAATGGCATTCTTAATCCATATAAAATCCTGTTAAAACACACTAGGAGTATCCAATGTAGTTTACATGGACATGGCACTAATTAAACTGCATACTTTTACATTTCTAACTACTCGATACCCGCTCATTGAATCTGATCATTTCTAGCTTTAATGCCACTAAAGGCACTTGCGTTTAATGCGACAGTAAATGATACAGAAAGTGATAATTGGTGCAACAAAAACCCAGAAGAAACATGTTAAATATATTGTAATCACTCAATAGAGAAAAAAAAAAAACAAAAAAAAAAAAAAAAAAAAAAAAAAAAAAAGGAGCCAATGGTTGATAACAGCTCAGCAATGCAATAAAGGTAGAATTCACCATCTTTAAATGGCTCAGTGATTTGTAAACAGGACTAGGTTGAAAGCAAGTCTTTAAAGGTCAGAGTTTGGCTCCTCTGTTCACACAAATATAAAAATAAATAATTGTAAATATTAAAAAAAAAAAAAAAAATGCCCACCACCGTTTCCACTGCTTACAACAGCAGGTCTAACAAACACTCATTTTTTGGTTGTAAATTTCCACCAGTGTCAGTAACAAAATATTTCTATCTTCAGGTAAATCAATCCGAGCAGGTTGCGGTTTTATTTTCATTTACTTAAGGCACAAAAGGTGAAACCTCAAGCAACCCTGGATAAACCATAGCTCATATGCAAACACGCTCTCTCTTTCCTCTTTAAATGCAATACCAGGTGAGAACAGAGCGTCTGCCTGCACAATCGTCAACCGACTTCCTATTCAGTCTTCAAACTTGCTCCGTTCCTCTGCTCCCGCAGCCGCCTCCTATGCAGGTAACCGGTACGCTGCAGACGGTTCATTCTGGCTCCTAGGAAGATAACTATGCTGCTTGGCACCAGCTTAGTGGTCACCCAACCCTGCAAGGGAAGAAATGAGACAAGGTGCACGAGTTTATAATGAATTTAAAACTGTAGCTGTCAGGCTTTAATATTTAAATGAAAAAACAACAAAAATTTTAAAACATCTTGAAGAATGTAGTCGATCACCTACCACCTCAATTTTATATCATCTACAATACTGTTCAGGGAAGAGTGCCAATCAAAAAAAAACGTAGAGTACATTCAGTGCTCTTCACTACATAAATGTAACACGTTAACAAAATCTCCACAAACTGTTATGACAAACAACCATTCCCCCTGAGCCTGATAGTTTTAGTCTAAAATCCCATAATCAAGACCAATATTTATGTTTACTTGATGTGTTTGCATTTTAGTATTTACACTGCTTACCATGACAGCGTGTGGAAAGTAGCCATTTGTCTGGCTCTGCAGACCCACAGTGTTCAGCTCAGCTGCCACGTAGCGCTCTGGGGTGGGTTTGTCCAAGGTGGGCTTTCTGATACGGGTCATTTTAGTGGCAACAAAGAAGGGCAGCACACTCTGCAGAGAAAAAGAAAAAACATGAAATTAGTTTAGAGGAAAATAATGGGCAAACTTCCAAAACTAACTCATAACTTTCCACATATCAATTACAAACTAGCACAGATATAAAGTTCACCTGCGAGGCTAACAAATGAAAATGCATTTTAAAAACGTGCATGAACTAGTCTGATACCAAAGGTGAACACATTCAGGGTTTGCTGTGGAGAATTTGTACTGTGCACACTCGCCACAAGGTGGCACATGAGTGAACACTCAAACAGAACAAACAAGCCAAATGTGGAACAACAGCTAAGAGGACTGGAAGAAGCTAAAGCTAAAAATGGCATCAGGTGGATCATTCATAATTATTTATTCATTCGGGAAGGACTGGCTGAGAGCAACAAGTTCTTTTGAGCACAAGTAGGAGCATTCACAAGGACAGACCCTACATACTTTTGTAGGTTGTTAAAGTATTGTCTTCTTGCATCCATTTTCTGTTTAATCTTAAATATAAAGCCATGGTGCCCTCAGTACACAGCACACAACCTTTTATGTACTTTTCCTTTCAAAAAAAATTAGCATCAAAACTTAATTTTCTCTCAGCATCACTCCACTTTTATCTCAACTGTAATCCTCAGCATCACAGCTTAGAACACCTCCACAGGGAAGTTTTCCCCCACTCAAAACTCAGTGCATGGTGCAGGAATGGCATCAGTCCCACCAGACAACAAACAACCTCACCTGAATGATGATGCCCTGACGTCTGTACTCCTCCTGAAGCCCACGAGAGAAGAAATCCATAAAGGCCTGCACACATAAGACAGTCAAATTTAAAATGACAGTATGGGTGGACTGGTTGGATGACAAAAAGCAAATACTAGCAGCAGTCATTAAAAAATAATAAAAGTAAATTCTTAATTTTTAAGTGAAACAACAACAGATATCAGACCTTTGTTGCAGAGTAGACTGTGAGCAGAGGAACAGGGTACATGCCACTGGCAGAGGAGATGTTGAGGATGACACCTTTGGACCTGAAACACAAGAAAACACGAAGTAGATTTAGAACAAGTACTTGTTCCTGTTGTCGGATACCAAGAGAACATTCATGTCTGCGATAGCCAAATTTCAATGTTCAATTAACCAATTACATCCCAGGACATAACAAAGCTGCTGCACTGAAGCGACGTCAGGCAAAATTACATCGGATTGGTCTCTTGGACTATGTCAAATCAAGAAAGTCTAGTGAAGTCCTCTATTTCAGTGGTGTTGCATTAGAGCAAATCCACATCACAGAACTTTCTCCTCATGATGTGAAGCACTGATTCGAGAACTATGCAAATGTACATTCAGCACTGTTCAGTCCCCATTTTCCTTAAAATCCACAAACTTTCAGTGATTTTACAGGCCTGTGGGAACTCTGTCTATACACATTCACTACACACACGCACACACACACACACACACACACAGTGTGGTAGTGGCCATGTGCGTTGCCATGGCAGCCTGTTGCTGCAGTGATGTAGTGGAGGGACGCTCCAGCCTCACACGGCACCAAATGTGCCTGCGCAGCTATTGGCCAGCAGGAGTCACATGGGAACACAGCAGCCAATCGGGTGGGAAGAGCACTTTGTGTGAATTGAAAGCTTGTCAGCATTGCGAACAAAGGAGGTGAGGGAAAGGGATGCAGCGATGGAGAGGGTTTGGTGAGGATTTCTTTTTCCCCCTTCGAAAAGAGTCACCTTTATAAAGCGTAAACTTTCAAACGCTGTTCTTTACAATTACATTTCGCTCAGTTTTGAGATTCCTTGTGCAGCCGTGTGCCATAATCCCCCCAATCACAACACTGATATTTGACTGCAGTCATGTCGCAAAACATGGAAGCCAATTATTCAACTCACCTATCAACCATTCTGGGCAGCACCAGACGGGTCATCTGAAAGATCATCAACACCACAAGCTCAGTTAACATCAGCCATCACACAAACAATGACGTAACTCGTTAAGAACGAACAAAGAGACTGAGAAAGAATGGAAAGAGTTTTGTTTAAAGAAGTAGCAGGGAGAGAGAGACAGGCAGAGATAGAGAGGGAGAGTTGCGTGGGTGGTGAGTACAGACAGCGTTGGTGTAGTCCACCGTTGCTTTGGGAACAACTGAGACACTGCAGGTACCATGGTAGAAACAGCAGAAGAGGAGGAAAAACAAGAACAAAAAGGGGGGAAGAGAGGAAAGAGATGCCTACGAATCAACATGGGAGTATGATATAAATATGTGGTTTGCAATTACAAGGCTGTATGTACTTGAAACATTTAATCCTTGAAAAGCAAGTGCGCAGAGTCACTCAAGACAAACTTACCTGGCACACAGAGGTCATGTTGACATTGATCATGTTGGTGATGAACTGAAACAGACAGCACCAGTCAGTTAAACACTTAAACACAACACTGTGTTTATACAGTACAGATCAGACCTATAATCAAAAATATAGGGTAAATCATAAAAACATGCAATTTGAGACTAGAACTTACAAAACGGCAACAGAAAAATCTGCAAATAAAAGAAACAAACTCACGTTGTCCAGGTCAGGTATATGCAGGTAGTACTCAGGGTAGGGGTAGGACACACCAACATTGTTGACTGTTGAAGATAAAGGGTAAAGAAAAGCTGTTATTCAACTGTTTCCAGAAAATGCAAGGATACTGGAGACTAGCTTAGAACTAAACCACAAGGTGGCAGCAAAAGCAAAAAAATATACAAACAGGCTTCGACTCCACACTAGACACAGCCACACCTTGCAACCGGTAGAGCACAGTTGGCATGAAAAAAATAAACCATTTCCTTAAAAGCTGAACTTTTTCTACACTGAGGGGCATAAACCATAAATTGTGATAATGTTTAACAAACACTGATATCAAAACACTAAAGAAAACAAACAAAAACCATAAGGAGTGAAGGATAAAATGTTGGTGCACACACAAAAGCATTTATACTTTGTCTTATGGCTCTTTCACAACAACGGCATGGCAGTTAAAGCATCATGGTGTAAAGCAGGATCCCACAAAGTACAATTATTTGTAGTGAAAAGGAAAAGTTAATATTCAAGCATCTATAAAAGTTCAATCTGGATCATGAGATCAGCAGGTGTTTCTATTTAAAACAACCATACTATGGCTGGTTTATACAGCAATAGTTCAGCCAACAGTTCAGCTCTGTGAATTACATCCATTTCTATCACTTGTGACTCTAAAGATCTTCCTCCTGTTGCAAACAATGTTAATCATGTCCACGAAGATATTGTACTGTCACTTTGCTTTTCAGAATAGGTCTTTACGTCTGTGGAATACAACAGTTCACAGCACTGAACACAAGCAACATTAAAACCTTGATGTTAAAATGGCATTCACTGGACAGAGTGGAATAATGGATATCAACATGGTCTTGCTGGCAGAAGTTCAGAAGATAAAAAAGTTGAAAAAAAATCTGCTCTTACCAAGAACGCCGATCTCTAGACCAGCCAGCCCCGCCTCGATCGTCGGGTAAATGTCCGTCCTGCCAAAGTCAACAGCAATTGTCTTGGTTTCCACTTTATACTGCTCCTCTGCAGACGAAACAAGAGTTCAATGGACATAAACAAACAATGATATGAACAGAAAAGAGTTTTAAACCTCAAAGCTGCGAACAATGAATGTTTTAGATCATCTTCAATCTCATACCACACATTCCTGTCTAGGTTACTGGTTGTTAAGTCCTGGAAATGTATACTCACAGGCCACTTTTAGGTACAATCTAATGCAATCCAATACATCAGCTCTGAACTGTACTAAAGCAGAAAGTTTGTGTTGCAAATGTAGAATCTAGTGTAATGCCTATATAGAGGCATTTCTAATGTTTTGGCACCCTCAATGTGAACAGAGTCACAGTCATCACAATCACTAAAAAATAATAGTAGCTTAAGACATGGTGGCGAAGAAGCAGAAATATCAAGTCTGAGGTTGCCAGGTTGGAGAAGCGATCTGGAGTTGCCAGACAGGTGTGATCGAGAGTCAACTAAGATGGTTTCATGAGAGGAAAAACATTTACAACAAATTACAGTTGGGACAGGATGGGTTGTCCAGTTAAACATTAGGAGTGTTTCTGTCTGGCTAATATTGAGGGAGGAGTGCCAGAGCTTGGCACGGCACACCCCACTCGTGACTACCCATCAGCCCCCTCCGTGGACTTGAAGCACGTCAGGGAAAATTGCGTGTGTGAGACGTCAAAGACAGATGGAAAGAGGGCAACATTTAAACGGGGCACTCACCATTCAGTGCCTGTTAAAATCTGGAGACAGGCCAGAAAAGCAGAGCTAAAAAGGCTTCACAAGGGCACCCATTTACTCTGTTTCTGTACGTGTAGACTTAAATAAGGAGTTTCTAAGAAACATCTCAGAGGAATGGGCAAGAGTTTCCTTAATCAGGCCACATAGATTTTCATACTGATAATGAGGAGCCAACACCTGGTTTGTTGGCTGCAGAATGAAGACATAATAACCATCATCAAATAATGAAACAAATTCATTTATGAATAGGGAAGTTAGTGCAACCACACCTCAGATTTTTCAGCCTGTATGCCACCAGATTGTCTTGAAAACAGCAACTTTCCTTCCCTTCCTAAACCATTTCCTAAATCCCTGTCAAAAATATTCCCACTGTAGCTGACAGGGGAGCTTCCACATCACTTACTGTTAGCTATCAACACGGGGCAGGTTTCCATGATGTTGGAGACATCACTTTTTATACCAACACTTACTTAGTGACTTGGCCACATCGTCCAGCTTTTCCTGAGAACGACTGATCAGCATCATAGCAAATCCACGACGAGCCAGCTGGAAAAGAAAGTTAAAGATTAGCAAGCTTGACCCAGAAATAATATCAAACACTATGTTGTCAGCCACAGAAGGCAAGTGTCCAGAATTCATGTTTTATATGAAAGTTATGACACAATCATCAGACGCATTGGAAACATTACATATCATTTAAAATGTGTGTAATGACTGCAGATGGCTCCATCTGCATGTGTGCTTGCTATGTTGTTGTTCAAGACCTGCAACTGAATGATGGACAACAAAAACACACCCAAAAACTTCAGCCTTCCTTGTGACTGTGGTAATTCTGATTAAGCAAAACTCTTCATTTAACTGTTAGACGAAGCTGTAGAGAGCTGAATGTATGCAAACTGTGTATTTTTACATAGAACACTAGCATGCTTAAAACACATGCTTAGCCTGATACACCGGACAAAATGGTGGCCAGTTACTGCGTGACAAGCAGCTAACCCAACAGCAGCAGCATGAGTCAAAGGTCCTACATGACTACATTATACAGCCGCAGTAGTACGGGGCCGACGCATGGCAAAGTGGCCCCTAATCCGCTCTTGTTGGAAAACCTGGGTTTATGCGTTTGTGTGCATGTGTGTGAGGGCTCTCTCCTACGTTAATAGGGCTGCGAGAGCTCTCCCCTTATCATGGCCTATGAGTGAACATAGTGTGTGTATTTATGAGTCACAGCTTTCCCCTGGAAGAAATGAAATAAATAAGGGTCCGGGAGCCTCACCTCCTCCGCATAGGATTTTCCGATTCCATCTGTGGCTCCTGTCACAACTGCAGAGAGAAAGCAGAAAAGGGATGTAAGTACAATTTCGTCTTACACTTTGTTGCAGATCAGGGGTCAGGTCAGCTACTGTTTAACCGATCAGAGAGTAGATGTTCTTTTAAATCTGTGAAATTTATGAAAACAGACTTGTTTCAGGCTCCTTGAGAATAAATCGACCGAGGTTTTCACTTTATTCCAGGTAACCTCACTGTAACCCCGACACATGCCCTCAGCCACCTCGTCCTAGACTCACTCCTCAGCATGCTTTACACAATGTTCTTTAATCCTTGTATATTTTGACAGTCACATACATAACATGCAAATAAATCTGAGCCACACCTTTACATCAGGTTTGACTGCTTCCAGCTGTCATCTGGAGTTAAGCCCTGGGGCCTTTACAGATGACTGAGGACAGTCGTATGCAGCAAAACCGTTTGACACACCCCACAATCCTACTTTGGCTGCTATCCGGGAAAGCCTGCCTAAGCTCCACGACGTCAAGTTTGTAGCCAACTAGATAGGAGTCGAGATTGACAAACAGAGAGCGACCAAGGTGGCGATAAGATGCCATCGATTAAGTAGGCCAAGAGTCAAATGCCTTAAAATGCTCGCTCCTGGAGTGCAGGACAGTAAGATTTTCAAGATTAGATGTTTTTTGCACATGACTGTAGCTTTGAACTGCTCATGAATTTAGTAAGTGTCAAGGTTAAATTCAGTATATCAGTAGTTCAGACAAAAAAGGCAGGAAGGAGAGAAACTGGAGGAGCGGAACAGTGAAAGTAGGGGAAAAAGATGTCATACAAGCACAGCAAAAGAAGCTCCAGTGTGAGAAGACAAAGGAAGATGGGAGCTGATGTTCCTCCTTGTGTTCAGAGCTCTCCTCACCTTGTCAAGCAAGCGGGGCTATTTTTAAACACTCACTGCCCATCAACCCCAGTCCCTGATTTACTGGCAGAGGATGGGGGTAGAAAGGATGAAAGGGGGAAGGAGAACAAAAGGGGAAAAAAAGGGGGG
>OMLM01018547.1:0-15836 GCA_900302695.1 Helostoma temminkii | reverse complement strand
CTGCAGTCGACCTAACCAAACACATTATCACAAAAACGATTAGTGTCCCCTTAGTAAATCTAGTAGTCACTTGTGCTTTGAAATAATGTCTTTTGCTTGATTAAGTGTTTATTTTTGTCCATTGCAGAGACGGCGCAAAAGAAAACCTATGTGTATGTGTCACTTCAGTTAACATGGGCTGATGCCAGAACTTACTGTAGGCAACAATTCACAGACCTGCCAACGATTGAGAGCTCTGTAGACAACGCAAATGTCTATAACACAATACCATCCAGAATTAATGCATGGATTGGTCTCTACCGATTGGCTTGGAAATGGTCTGATAACAGCAGCAGCTCATTCAGAAACTGGCTGAGTGGAGAGCCAGATAACTATAATGGTAACCAGTATTGTGTGACTGAGGATAATCAACATCTATGGGATGACGACAACTGTGGCAAATCATATGCTTTCATCTGCCATGAAGGTGACACAAAATTTTTTATCTATTTATTCATTTATTTTTCAAAATTATTCTAATATAGAGCATGTTTCCCTTCTGTATATAACTGTATGTATATTGGACTGTCTAGATCCTAAATTTCACATGACTCTGAAGTTAAACATCCAGACTAGTGCTGACATGACAGATCCAGCTACTAACACCGTGTTCCTTCAGAAGGTAAAACAATTTCTCTTTTTAGAAAAATGACAGAGAATGAGCGAAAGGACATGACACTGTGAAATTAGCAATTTTATAAAATGGTAAAGAGAGTAAAGGAAAGATGTATAAATGTTTTCTGTTCTTCCTCAGCTAGGGGCGGTGCTAAGAAGTCAGGGAAAGCCTTACATCACCCTGCAATGGATAACTAAGTCCACAAAAAAGGAGAAAGACACAGAGCCTCAATGCACTTTATATTTTTAATATATATTTTTTTCTCCCATAACAAACCGAACTTCAATAAGTAATAAATTGAGATGGTTGGACAACATATTTGATTATATAAAATGATATATTATTATGACATAGGCTTTTCACAAGATGATGGTCATCATGTATTCTTTAACCCTTTCTTCTTGATGTCATGCCCCTATAGAATTGCATTTCAATAGCACCTATATTTTGAATGAATGTAATGCGGCTGGAATTTGATTTTTTTTTTTTTTTTTGTTTATTATGTGTTTATTAAGTCAAAAAATGTTAATAATGCATCAATAAAAGTTAATTGGCATAAGGCTCAGCAGTTTTTTTTCCTAAATCTGGTCACTTTTAGGGCAGTGATGCAGCAAGCGAACAGGCTGATTGTTGCTTTACCTCACACCACATTCATACGGTTCAAAACATTGCATTATCATCTCTAGATTCATGTGTACGAAACAATATCTCAATAGAGCTCCGGGAGTTGACGTCATGTGACCCCAAAGAATTAAGCCGCTGTTGGTGGTTCAACTCCTGGATTTCCCATTTCCTGTCCACATGTCGAAGTTTACCTGGAAACCGGCTGTTTCTGAAAACATACCAGAAGCATTTCAATGGTCAGAGATGAGACCGATAATTTTATTTCTTCTAAATTAGACCTGCTTTACATTAACCTGCACCACAGATGAGCACAATAAACGTGGTAGAGACAGAACATGTACTCACCTGTGGACTCAATGAAAAGCCTTCAACACTGCAGGTTTAAAAGTGAGAAAAGAGGCCTAACGAGTCAGATATCATGGTGCTGAAAAGCACACAGGCAGTACACCCTACACAATAACTCATCTGATGGTGACACAGTGTCACCATGTAGGCCTTGGTTGAGGTTAGAGAACGATTGTGATATGGTATTTCTCAGTCCTTCTTAAACTTTTGAATACATTTCCAAAAACTGTGGTTCAGTTTCCCATAGCTCTAAACACGAAGTGCAAAACAGTTAACTACTAGCCAACTTACTGCTAACTACTGTCAAGTTTTCTTTTTCCCATTATAGCGAAGTGTAAAGTTTTTGTCCCAAAATAGAATTAACATTATTATAACCCCAATTCCAAAAAAGTTTGAGATGCTGTTAATTCTGCATGAAAACATAATGCAATGACTTGAAAATGTCCTAAACCTACATTTTATTCACAATTGAACAACGAAACCAGATTTAGAATTGTGTGCGTAGTTTCATTTTGTGTGTATACAATAGAGAAAAAACTTATACAGACAACATCCACAGTGACAGATACAACCTGCATAGAAATGTCAACCTTAACCAAAGTCCTGTTCTTGCTTGAACCAAACCATAACCCTAGATGTAAAATTTGCAACTTGCATGCCTGCCTGCTTTTAGTGTTGTGTTCATTAACATAATCTAGAACCAGAATTAAATTTGCATCTAAAAGTACAGTAAAACACTTGTGTGTTGCAATATCACTAGTAATAACCGAAGTTGTTCTGACACACAAAATGTGCTTGTGTGACTCAAGCTGAATGACGACATATAGTATTTTCATCAAAGCAAATCAATCCCCACAAAACAAGGATTAAATGCCTTAAGTGGTTCCAGGACATTTTACTTTCTAATTCATGCTCTAACTAACAACTCATTTGTCATTTGTATATGTAAATTTGGCTGCAAATGCATGTGCTTCCAGCTTTAGACAATACAGAATTAAAAGTTATGGTTGGTGAAGATAAGTACTTGTTGCCTAAATATAGCCATAAATTCTGATGCAAAATCTGCCTAAAATCAAAGCTGTAGCATTTGCATGCCTTCCATCCATTTGTTTGTTATTCCTCCAAAGCAGAAACATAATGCAAATTCATATTATATTTTTTATCAAAACATAACTGGGAAAACAAAATAGTAGCACAACAATGTAATTGTGTGGACTTTTTTGTGTGTTTGTTTTTGCAATGCCGGTACTAATAAGCAGAGTTGTTATTACACACAAAATATGTGAAACGAAATGATAATTTAATTAAACTGCTGGCTTCATTTTCACATTAATTTTGTGGCTGTGCCTTCCTTCCTGACAGACACCATTTAATAAATAATGAAGCTGAATGACATTGATTTTAAAATGCACAGCTGCAAAATATCCTATATATCCTATCCTATGTTATTAATAACAAAATGTGACAACATGTACAAATCACGTAGTCAAACTTTCATTCCAGGAATCTGAGAATTTATCTTTAATATGACAAGACGTTTAATGCACTTTGTGTTTAGAGTTTTGAAATGACTATGCATCAAAACATCATTTGGTTGACTGTCATCATCATGTAGTAGCCAGTGACCTTTGTCATGATCCTCATTTGTATATTTAAATATACGTATACCGACATGGTGTCAGTGTCAGTAGATATTTAGCTTCAGACCTCAGTGATTTTGGCATTAGAACCTTTGCAGTTTTGGACATTGAAGATTTAAGTACTGAAGAGTCGATAAAGAGTTTGAAAAGGAAAGAGCAGTACTCAACAACTGGCTTGTATCTGTGAGTATACTTTTTAAATAATCCTGAGAATATTAGTTGAAACATTGCTACACTTTGACAATAATTTAGTTTACCTTATTTCCTTAACTTCCTGACTTTCATAAAAATTCCCCAAGCAGATCAATAAAGTATAGTATAAAGTCATTATGATCATTAAAACACAGAAACGTGAATTTGTTTTTATGGTTTTCTCTAAATGCTGAAAGACTAATGTTGATTCTTGAAGTACAATTCCACTTTTAATGAAAATAGGATCACAGCTGAAGACTTCTCTTGCAAACGTGTTCACAATTTTCTGTGACTTCATGGGCACAGTGACACCTTCACACAAAAATAAAATTATAATAATAACTTTAAAAAACAGTATTTTGACAGGCAATTTTAAAAAATGAGTGGTTGAGAGCAGGAGGGTTCATTATCTAGTGAAATCACACAATGCATGCTGTGATACGCTTGATTGTGTTTAAGCAAATGAGAAAAACTGTAACACTGTAATTTTATAACAAACGTCCTGTTTTATATTCAGTTTGTAAATTTATAACATAGTTTCAGCAAAACTGTAAACACTGACCTCTATGTTCTTAGACAATTGTGCTAATCGCTTGCCCACAGTGACACAGTTCACTGACACAGGTTTGAGACACAAGAGAAAAAACTCTAAAGCAGTCGCATTAATTCAGTCTTATATCAGTGTCTGCTGAATGGACCCAGAACCTTTGAACTATAATTAATCTGTGGCGTTGTGTTTCCTTCTGTTTTTTAGGAAATTCACAAAATGGATCTGAACCTGCTTGTGCTCATTAATTTTGGTAAGAGTCAGGGCAAGAATTTCAGCAGTTTTCTGTACAGGTTAAGTATTTTTCTACCATTTGAGTAAAGTAAGTAAATCAGCTTGTACGTATTAACATAATAAAAAGACTGTCCTGACCGTGAAAAACATGTTCATCTAATAACCTACAGTACGTTGTAATTTTGACACAAATCAATAGCAAAAATCATTATTTCATTTTTCAGGATTCCCATATTTGTTATATATAAACCATATAGAGGCTGCTACCAAATGAAACACTGTTGCTTAGATAACCCTTTACTTAAAAAATATTAATTGCATAAATACATTCCACGTTCCCAGGTTGTCACTCCCTTATTCCTAGAACATATATACTAGTAGGTAGTACACTAATGCAACAAAGTTCTTTATTCTGTCATTATCGGCCTGTAAATCAAATGTTCCCTAATGTAAATTGAATGTTACCTAACCTTTCTTTTTGTTTTGATTAAAGTTAAATGAAAACATTTCCGACACTTCTTTTTGAATTGCTAGCGTTTCCTGTCAGGTTTTCTAAGCACCAGCTGGAAATTTGTATCAAAATATGTGGATGGAAACTCACCCAGAGAATTTTTAAGTCCCTCATGTTTAAGTTCGCTGTTCACTCAGAGTTAGCTATTAAATTCACTACTGATATTAGTCTAAAAGCTATTTATGTAAGGTTTCTGATAAGAATACCAGATAAATGTTTCCTCTATAATCAACCCTCAGGATTTGGCCTCATTTCCTGCTCTCATGCTTACCTTCGTGAGTACCATTATGTCAACCTGTTAATGACCTGGGCAGATGCTCAGAAGTACTGCAGAGTGAACTACACTGACCTGGCGACCATTGAAAGCATGGATGACATAAGCAGGTTAAATAGGCCTAATGTAAACACTTCGCGAGCATGGATTGGTCTGAATGATGATCCACTATCCTGGAAGGGAGTCATGGGCAATGATGTCAACTCCTGGAGGTGGTCAGCAACTGGTAAAACAAGTGTAACTGGTTACCAGAACTGGGCGTCAGGCCAGCCAAATAATGCTAATGGAAATCAGTTCTGGGTGGCGATGAACAGTGATGGTACATGGAATGATGGAGTCTATGATTACGTTACATCTTTTGTGTGTTACACAGGTAAGAAAAGATTTAATTCATTCACTTAGCTCTATTAACATGGGTTTGTCCTCTACAACTGCACCGTGTCCAACCATGTCAAGTTAAGATATTCTTGGTGAAATATGTTTCTTGCATATTCATGCTCATCACTAAACTGAAATCTTGTCACAGTTAATTCTGTGGTGCATCTAACCTTAGCTTTACTTTTTATCTCTTGCAGTGGTCAGTCCTACAGACACACCCACATATACTGCAGTTAAAGGTGGACAGACATGGAAAGGTGCCCAGGATTACTGCAGGACACACCACACAGACCTGGTTATGATTGAGAGTGCTGAGCAAAACACAGCTATCTTATCACTAGTGACACCACTTGGAGTGACTTCTGTGTGGATTGGCCTGTACCGAGTACCATGGAAGTGGTCTGACAAGAGCAGCAGCTCTTTCAAGCACTGGCTAACAGGGATGCCTGATAACTATAATGGTTACGAATTCTGTGCGGCTGAGGTTTCAGGACAGTTTTGGAATGATCTTAGTTGCAACACTAAATATTCCTTTTGGTGCCAGAAAGGTGAAAAAAGGTAAATTTGATTAATAATACTTTTATTTTCTCAGAGTAAAATAATAAATCTCTCTGTTTAGTCCTACCAGGGCAGTTGACCATGGTGAAGATGAAGATTCAGACTGATGCTGACCTTTCAGACTCAGCTGCTAATCCTCAGATTTTACAACAGGTGAGGTGAAACTTCTTTATTCTGGCAGCTTTCCAGCATCAAAAACATTAAATCAGAAGCATTAATTTGTTCAGCAATATGAACTACAGTAGCGCGTCTGTTGGATAGGACCACAAGGGCCACTTTTCTCTATCCATTTAGTCATCTTACACACTTTTGCATATGTAAAAAAGGTTTAATCAATTATGAGACTACTAGACTACAGCTAGGGTGGGCGACATGTAGCTCAATTGGTAGGGCAGTCATCTTTAAACCAAAGATTACTTTCAGGTATGATTAGTTTGACTCACTCATTTTATTGGAGAGGAGAACTGGACAGGTAAGTATTGGCAGCTCATGGCAGACTGGGTAATGGGCAGGAGGAACAAGTGAGTGTCTACAATGGTGAGGTCCATGGCGTCCTCTATGTGGTCAGACAATGTTTGAGCTTAAACAAAAATAGACACGCTTCACAATCCAATGCATGAGTTATTCTTCCAAAACAGAGATTTTGTTCAATTTAGGGACTTTAAAGTCAGAACAGAATCACAAGATTTAAGCAGTCAAGATCAGGCAAAGGTCAGAGTCAGGTCCAATTTCAGAGGTCAGAGAGATCAGGTTTCAGGTATTGATAAATCCAATATCCACAATCCAAAGATCAGGTCTGCATAAACAGGCAGCGTGTCAGCTGTTCAGATTTAGACAGACATAATGTAGCTGTTTCAAGAATGAAAGCAGACAATCTGGCAAGGGATAGAGCACTGCAGACCTGCTTAAGTAGGAACAGAGACAAGTGATCAGACTAATTGGTTGAGTACTGGCTCAGAGAAAGAGAGAGAACAGGCAGAGAGTTAATTAAACCAAAATAGGTGTAAGATGCAAAGCCAGGATCAAAACCATAACAGCTTCTACTATTGTATCTGTGCTTTAAACAATATATTTTGTTCTCAAGGAAAATTGTACATCATATTCACGTTCGGGGTCACACATTCAGATTTGTGAGGCAATGTGTTTGTGCAATAAGACGTCATAGCAGTTCTTTAAGAGTCTCCCTGTTTCTCCTCCAAAGTATTTGAGGAGAAACATCTGAACATCAGCAATGCATGTAGTATGGTAATAGGACTGCATCTATTAAATATTATAATAATTAAATATTAAATTATTTCATAGATATGTCTTTGTATCTGCCAGGGACAGAGAAGATCAAATTTCAAATTATTTAAGTGAAAGAAGGCAGTGTTAGTGATGTCTTTAATGTGCTTTTCAAAACAGAGGACAGGATCAAATCTGACTACAAGATTTTTGGCTGTTGAGCCCTGAGAAATTATAGAAAAAGAGATGAAGAGTTAAGATTAACTAATCAAAATGGTAAACAGTTTTGAAGCAGGACATTGACCAGCATCTTTGTTTTATGTGGATTTAGAAGTAGGGAATCATGTCCATCCAGCTTTTCAAAGAAGACAAGTAGGACACTAATTTAGTTCATTTAGAAAACACAACAATACAGAACATCTTTCTGTTCCCAGAAAACTGCTTTAGAGTTGTGTACCACTTTCTGCTTGTCATTTCCAAAAACTCTTGTAATTTATCATTTATTTATTTTTCAGCTAGGTGTGGCACTAATAAATTCATTACCAGCTGACATCCAACTGAAATGGAGCATTCAGCCCAGCATACTGAAGGAAACATCCACTTCTAATATTAATGTTCAATTTTGCAGCTTCTGTTAATGCTATCACCTCTTGATATTCTCCATCTATCAGTACACAACACTTTCTTGCACCTTGCTGCTATGCACCAGATTGTCTCACAGCCATCTTAAGGCCAACTCAGGGCCATATTTGTGCAGCGTGATAAATTGTTTATCTTGCACCAGTCTTGAAGTAAAATGTGTAATCTTCCCAGAACTGTGGTTCATAAATTACCTACAAAACTAATGTCATTACCTTCAGGTGCCTTTTTGTTATATAGCAAATGCTAACACAGATGGAGAACTTAGTAAATATTGTCTACCAAACATTGCCATGTTATCATTGTATCCATGTTAGAACAAACATCCATTGTAGCTGTCAACTGTAAGAAGATTGTTTTATATGTAATACTATAGCATAATAAAATGTTTATCTAAATGCCTACTCATAAAATGTATATTAGTCTATCTGACACATATGATTTGTTATTGATCTCTTCCCATTCTTGACCTAAACATCCCTATACTATAAAATATAAAATAAACTAAACTCACACCACTGTGGAGTTAGCATGTTTTATTGTTTGGTTTTAATGTTGGCCAGCAAATATTGACATTTAAACTGTCTTAATATGTATCAAAAGCATGATTATACTACTGAGTCAACAAATGAGAAAATGAGAAATACATTGGAAAAACAACTGGTGGTGGGGTGACTGTAGCTCAGTTGGTACTGCAGGGCATACATTTGCAAGCCATAGGGTTGGTGGTTCAACTCCCTGTTCCTGTAGAAGGGTCCTTGAACAAGACACTGAACCCCAAACCCTGTCCACAAAAATTTCCCAATTAAACTGTTCCTGTACTTCATAAGTTACTCTCATTAGGTACTAAAAAAACATATTTTGTGCTATGGACGTAGAAGAACTTAGTATGAGTCTGTTCCTCATTTTCTCCTGTTTGTAATTTAGATCAGGTTAGAAAATTCTGCCTTAGATACAGTGCATATTTGTCATATGTCAATGGTTCAGATCATCATACTAATTTTTATGTAACACTAAGATGAAAAGATTTTTTTTACAAGTTTTAAAATAATTTATTTTATTATTTTAAAAACATAACTGGTTGAGCCACCCCTGGTATGGAACTCCAAAATGTTCAGAATTAAATACATAAATAGAACATTATAAAATAAATAACTGTATGCAGACAAAATATTTAATATAACAATGAAGTTATGAAATAATTTTTATTCAGCCTAAAAAACGTCTTTATTATTGTGAAATATTATTTCATGTTAATTATTTTCACAATTACATAAATTATTGCAGAGACCTTTTTATTTAATTCCATCAGTTTTTATTTCAAAATGTTATTTTTCCTAAGTCAGCTTTTATTTCATAATTGACTGCCCTTATGATGAAGAA
This sequence comes from Helostoma temminkii, assembly GCA_900302695.1. Taxonomy (NCBI): domain Eukaryota; kingdom Metazoa; phylum Chordata; class Actinopteri; order Anabantiformes; family Helostomatidae; genus Helostoma; species Helostoma temminkii. The sequence continues at coordinate 6,632 of OMLM01018547.1, read as the reverse complement.
ATATATTCAAGTATGTTATTAGTATACTTATTTTAAACAAAAAGAAATTGTAAGTATACTTTCAGTATAGTTTTTATGGACTTATCAGAGGTAAAAAGTAAAAAAGTGGGCCATTAGTCCCAAGAAGTATTAAAATAGTATATTAGCAAGTATACTACTAGTACATAGAGGTATACTTACTATACTTGAAGTATACTTAAAGTATAAGTATGCTTAGAAAAAAAAGGAAGGCCAATAAATAAACCTGTAGATTAAACTGTGCATGAAACAAAGTTGATGGCCAAAGGTGAAACTATGCAACACAAACAAGTAAACACATTTTCTGCCAAAAGAAAAGAGTCAAAAACACCCCCCTATCATGTCTGCAATGCTCAGTACCAGGCTCGACCCACCAATGATCCAACCTGATCCACACAGATCAGCTACCTTAACATCACCTGGTGGTGTTAATGTTGTGATGGACAATATAGATGGACACAATAGCACAGTGATGTGACATCATGTGCAAATCACATAGTCTGACTATAATCTCAGAATTCAGAATTTAAAGACAGAATAATGTCACAATTCTGCATAAAGACCTTTTACTGTTTAACATCAACATCATTTGGTTGACTTTCATCATTTAGTAACCAAAGTGACCTTTGCCATGATCCTCATTTGTAAATTTAAATACACTTACATAGACACTGGCATTGTGTCAGTGGATGTTTACCTGCAGACCTCAGTGATTTTGACCTGAGAAGCTTGGCAACTTTGGATATTGAGGATTTAAGTTCTGAAAATTAACCAACTTTTATAAAGGGTGGCATGGTGGTGCAGTGGTTAGCATGGTCACCTCACAGCAAGAAGGTCCTGGGTTTGATTCCCAGTGTCGACCACTGTCTTTTTGTGTGGAGTTTTGCATGTTCTCCCTGTGTTTGCGTGGGTTCTCTCTGGGCACTCCAGCTTCCTCCCACAGTCCAAAGACATGCAGTCAGGTTGCCTGGACACTCTAAATTGGCCGTAGGTGTGAGTGAGAGTGAATGGTTGCTTGTCTATATGTGGCCCTATATATGCCGACCTGTCCAAGGTGTACCCTGCCTCTCGCCCGTATTTTACACTGGATTCTTGCATAATTACATCCTTTTCCAAAACAGGTAGCCAACGTGTCATCCAAAGACCCCAAACTTTATTGGACTAACTGTGTCAAACAAAAGAAAAACAGCTCATAGAAAATATTTAATACATAATTCAGAACCTCTGCAAACAAAATTTAACAATCAACAATCCATCTATAAAATATTCCACCTTTGTGTTTCTATTTGCATCTTTGCATGATCAAAGATGTCAAAGGCACATAAATGGAGAAAGAGACCATGACAAAGAAGCCACAGGCATGTGTGGCAGAGAGGTTGCAGGACAGTCATCTTTGAAAAAAATTTAATGTTGTTCTTACACCAGTGTGCCAAGCGCTTGTCCACGTGCCCATTGTTGGCGCTTTCAGCGGTGGACAGGGGTCAGCATGGGCACCCTGACTGGTCTGTGTCTATGCAAACACTGTGCACAGTGTATTCTGGCAGCTTTCCAGCATTAAAAAACATTAAAACAGAAGCATTAATTTGTTCAGCAATATGAACTACAGTAGCTCGTCTGTTGGATAGGACCACAAGGGCCAGCCTTCGCTCCTCAAGTGCATCAATAAGCCTTGGTCGTCCACAACCCTGTTGCCAGCTCGACACTCTTCTTTCCGTGGGCCAGTGGCTATCATGAGGTTGCAGTGACAGAACAGGATAAGATGAAAACTGCTTTCTGTACCCCTTTGGGCCTCTTTGAGTTTCAGAGGATGCTTGGTGACCAGCATGGCCATTCTTTGTTGGTGTATTTGGATGATGTTATTGTCTTCTTATCCTCAGTAGATGACCACCTCAGTCGCCTGGGCCTGGTCCTGGAACGCCTGCAGCATGAAGGGTTAAAGGCAAAACTGGAGAAATGTAATTTTTTCCAGACACAAGTGCAAACCCTGGCCATGTCGTCTCTGCAGCAGGTGTGTCTACAGACCCAAAGAAGATTGCAGCGTTGGCTGATTGCCCCACCCCAGTCACCGTGTCAGAACTCAGGTCTCAGGTTTTCTCGGTTTTGCCAGCTAATGTAGACGCTTTGTAGAGGGGTTGGCTGAGCTGGCTGCTCCATCTCACAAGGTCATTGCTAAGCTGGCAGGAAAGAAAAACCGTTGTGGCCAGAGGGCTATGTTCAGCCAAATTGAGACACAGAACTAGTCGTGTTTGATTATGCTGTGTGGTACAGACAGCATCCAGCCTCTGTGCCGGACAGTCTGCAGCAAGCAGTAAAGGCACATCCAGTGACTCAGACGGTAATTTCTGTTGTGCCGGGACATTCCTTCCTTGACCTGATAACATTGCAATAATCCGACCCTAATATCAGTACTGTCTGATCTACCAGAGGAACAGCAGGTAAAATTTCTAACCCTCATCACTTGTGTCAATGGGGAGTAGGACAGGTAGGGCTGCAGCTTCCCAGATGCCTAGTTTTAACAGTTCCATCTTGGCATATTTTAGACCTTGGTTTTTAGTAAATTGTTGGGTTGCTAATGTAAAAACAATTTGGGGCACAATGTAGCCCGCAACGAGATGACCTTCCCAACTACTGTCATTTTTGCCATAGTTGGTAAAGTGGTCAGTTTAGGCAGTTCAGAACTACATCCTCATGACAGAGGCAAGTCTCTAAAGCAGAGAAGTATATCTCAGTATCCTCATCTGAGCCTACTTCACCTTCCCCATCTCCTGTCAACTGAGTTGCCAAATTACCTCACTGATGTTTCATATACACTGAACTCTTTATCTCTTCAGTAAAGTCTCTCTGGTGAGTAGGTTGCCCTATCCATGAGTTAATGTATTTTACCCTGCCTCTTGTCCGTATGCCGGCTGGGATAGGCTCGAGCACACCCGTGACCCCTGTGGGGACTAAGCAGCTCAGAAGATGAATGAATGCACTGGTGGCCTCTTTGCTTATTCTTTCAATGATATGCTTCGTAAGCTGCTCAGAAATGGGGGAATCTTCAAAGTTCAGATCCACCAGCTCTTCAGTGAGGTTACCCTCAGTTGGCTTTACAGTGAACAGTTGGGCTTTCAGTAGGGGATCATCATCTTTGTTCTCGATAGGCTTTACCGAATCCACTAGGAAATGCTCACCAATCACACACACACACACAAAAAATGCTGCCATCATGATAGTGGCACATTGCATAGGGAGTTGCTCCCACCTAGTGGTTGACAACTTCCATAGGCTAGTGTGAAATCACCAAAATACATCAGCATTACTGTGTCTAATTCCATCAAAGAAAATACAATCAAGTACAGAACAATGGTCAGAATTCATGTTGTTTTGATGACTGTAAAATATGTATGTAATATCAGACACTGGCAGTCTGCTGCTCTGATAGAGCAATAATAATGATAATGACATACTTCTAAACTCAACTGTAACGTAGCCAGTATTTTAGATGGGGTTGCATTATCACTTCACCTGTCAGTGGTCATAATGTTATACCTGATCAGTGTATACTGGTATGTATTACACTAATAACAAAAAATAACCAATGTCAATTGAATGTTACACAACCTTTAGTTTTGTTTTGACTGAAGTGAAATGCGTCACAGTCTCCAGCCTCCTCGCCTGTCTGCCCTCTCCATATTTGGTCTGTTTCCTGTTCTCCTCCTCCCTCGTCCATTGCACTCTAATTATCCAAATTTTAACCACCTGTGCTCCTCCCTATTTAAGCAAGCCTCTTAGTCTCCGCCCGTTGCCAGAGAGTTGGTAACTATGCTTTGTCAGCAACAATCAAGCCTGCGTCCTGAATGACAACCTGTTACTGACCTGTTTTCTGACCTGGATCCTGCCTTCGCCCCTGATATCTGCTACAAACTGAGTTACTTCTGACCTGCTCTGTTTTTCCCCAGTTCGCCACCTACCTGCAACTCTGGAAACTACAGCGGCTCTTCTTCATCACTTGTCACTTCTGGACCACTCCTTTTCTCCTCCTGGCTGTAGATACGTCAGGTTGTTCTTCTGCCTACCTGTGAATTTCGGTTTCCTCTTCAGGTGCATCACTTATCCAAACTAAGTGAGTACATTCTCCTCTGGCACAATCTGCACACCTGTCTCCGCCTCCGATAAGATCTCTCTTTTGCAGAACAATCCATTGACCAAACACCACACGCTGATCCATGCCACTCTCCAGTGCTCCTCAGATCACCCCACCTGTCTTAATAATAATAAAGCCTTCCTTAACTTTTATATCTTGTCTAATGTTTTCCAGTATAATGGAGTCGGCACGCAAACCAGCTACGAAACCTGTGACAGAAATGAAAATGTTTCTTATAATTTGCATGAACATGCTACATGTTACTGGAAACTCACCTGAGAAATTTTAGATGTCTGACACTTAGTTTGCTACTCACTGAGGGTTAACTATTGAATTGACTTCTGTTATTGTATTGTGTAGGGCAAGGTAAATAAGACATAAAACATCTCTGACCCAACTTATTACTGTCTTTTTTTCTACAGTAAAACCATTTTTATGATTAGATGATTCTAATTATTTTTGATACTTTCATCCAAAGATGTGAAGGTTATTTATAGATTTTGTCTATGTGAGGTTTCTGGCAACTGGTAAAACAAGCATAACCCTGCTGTTATGTCCCAGATTGTCTCACAGCCATCTTACTAATGTTTTTACTTTCAGGTGCATTTTGTGTTTAGTGCTAAATAGCAAATGCTAACACAGATGGGAAATGTAATAAATATTGTGGTCCAAACATTGTCATGTTATCATTGTATCCATGTTAGAACTAGAGGACCATGGTTGCAGGCTCTTACTGTTTTATGTGTTTCAGTATCTATCAACTATAAGAAGACAGTGAGATATGTAATACTAAAGCATAATAAATAGTTTAACTAAATGCCTACTCATACAATGTATCCATAAAGACAATCTGCCACATATGATTTGTTATTGATCTCATCCCATTTTTCAATCTAATGGTCTAACCATTTGGTGCAGGGTATTTCAGGTGAAGGTCAATAAATAAACAGAATAAACTGTGCATGAAACAAAGTAATGGCTAAAAGTGTAACAATGCAACGCAAATGAGTCAGCAAATTTTCTGCAAAGAGGAAAGAGCCCTGCATGGGTTCAACTTCGCAAACACCACGTCCGCATGACCTGCAAACTGATCCACACCGATCAGCTACATTAACTTTACTTTTGTCTACTTGTGTTATTGGGTCAACATGTAAACATACATGTAAACAACATTTTGAGTTTGTGACAGAGCTCTGAATTTAAAAAATCACTAGTTTCTCTCTGCCCGCAGTTCTAACCATAGCAGCACAGTGATGTGATGTCATGTGCAAATCACTTAGTCTGACTTTAAAAACAGAATTTTTTTTTTTTTCAGAATTAAAGCAAAGATGTTTTACTTTTTAACACTATGCAACAAAACATCATTTGTTTGATTGTCATCATCATGCAGTGGCCAAAGTGACCTTTGTCATAATCCTCATTTGTATATTTAAATACACCTATAGAGACACGGTGTCATTGTGTCAGTGGATATTTACCTGCAGACCTCAGTGATTTTGACTTTGGAACCTTGGACATTGAAGATTTAAGTACTGAAGTTTGAAAAGAAAGGAGCAGTACTCAACAACTGGATTATATCTGTGAGTATACTTTTTTTATGTTATAGGCCTAATTTTCATTTATGTCATTATCATCATTAAAACACAGAAACAAGTTTGAATTTGTTTTTACAGTTCTCTCTAAATGCGTAAACATTGCTCAAACTCATGGTCAGAACAGAGGTCTTTTCTTGCAAATGTGTTGACACTTCTCCACTGGTTTCTTGCATATTTATATCCTTTTCCAAAACACTCACGATTTTCAGTATTCATCTTTAAAAAGAAATAGAGAGGAAAAAAATCTAATATAGTAAAAACTAAAACTTCTAACTGTTCTGTTCTGTTCTGAAATTGGGTGAGATGTTTTTATAGACAACAGTATACAGTACTAACACTGTGGCATATTGAATATCTAATTTATTTCATCTAAATGCCTGCGGTAGGTCTCACATGTCAGTGGCAGTTCATGGTCACAGTGACACCTTCGCGTACAAATACTGTAAAAAAAAAAATTATTGGAAAATAACTTTTTACAGTATTTCAACAGTCCATCTAAAAAAATTCAGGTGCAAAGTGCAGGAAACCTTGTTATTGCTAGTGAAAAGGAAAGCAAAAGCATACATCAAGCATGCCAAACTAAATGTATGATCTCTACTTTACACTTACTTTGTAATTCTACAGAAAACTTTTTGCAAAACACAACTTCCTGCTTTATATTCAGCTTTGTAGGTTTATAAGACAGGTCCAGTAAAACTGTAAACACAGGTCTCTATGTTCTTACATGATTGCATCAATCGCTTGCCCACAGTGACACACTTCAGTTCACTGACATTGGTTTGAGCACTATACAGAAACATTGACTTATAATCTATTATGTTGTGTTTATTTTTTTCAGTAAATTCACAAAATGGATCTTAAACTTCTTGTGCTCATCAATTTTGGTAAGACTC
>OMLM01018544.1:0-23306 GCA_900302695.1 Helostoma temminkii | reverse complement strand
AACACTGTTCCTCTCAGTGTTTTTCACTGCACCACTAACAACACTGAGCTCGTGGGTTATTCTATTCCACGGGTAAGTCAAAAATATAGATTGTCCTGGTGAAACAAAAACATAGAATAAGCACTTACAGGTAAAATCTACTAACAACTAAGTTACAAGAGTCAAGGTAGGGATAGCATGACTGCAAATCAACAATGTTGTGACAAGAAGAAGTGTCAACAAGAAGAAGAACAGTCAACTGTTACACAAAACATATGGTCACATACAGAGGTGACTTAAGATTTGAGTTTTACTCTGTAATTCTGTAGATGTAGAGATTAGATGTAGATCCACAGTGGGGACAACAACAGTTACTGTATTTTAGTTACTGCACATCCATGATGCGAATCTCCCATTCCACCACATCCCAAAGGTGCTCTATTGGATTGAGATCTGGTTACTGTGGAGGCCATTTGAGTACACTGAACTCATTGTCATGTTTAAGAAACCAGGCTGAGATGATTCACGCTTTATGACATGGCGCGTTATCCTGCTGGAAGTAGCCATCAGAAGATGGGTACACTGTGGTCATAAAGGGATGGACATGGTCAGCAACAATACTCTGGCTGTGGCATTGAAACGACGCTCAATTAGTACTAATGGGCCCAAAGTGTGCCAAGAAAATATCCCCCACACCATTACATCACCACCACCACCAGCCTGAACCGTTGATGATGGATGGATCCATGCTTTCATGTTGTTGACGCCAAATTCTGACCCTACCATCCGAATGTCGCAGCAGAAATTGAGACTCATCAGACCAAGCAACGTTTTTCCAATCTTCTATTGTCCAATTTTGTTGAGCCTGTGCGAATTGTAGCCTCAGTTTCCTGTTCTTAGCTGACAGGAGTGGCACCCGGTGTGGTCTTCTGCTGCTGTAGCCTATCCGCCTCAAGGTTCGTTCAGAGATGCTCTTCTGCATACCTCGGTTGTAACGAGTGGTTATTTGAGTTACTGTTGCCTTTCTATCAGCTCGAACCAGTCCGGCCATTCTCCTCTGACCTCTGGCATCAACAAGGCATTTGCGCCCACAGAACTGCCGCTCACTGGATTTTTTTTTTTTTTGAACCATTCTCTGTAAACCCTAGAGATGGTTGTGCGTGAAAATCCCAGTAGATCAGCAGTTTCTGAAATACTCAGACCAGCCTGTCTGGCACCAACAACCATGCCACGTTCAAAGTCACTTAAATCACCTTTCTTCCCCATTCTGATGCTCAGTTTGAACTGCAGCAGATCGTCTTGACCATGTCTACATGCCTAAATGCATTGAGTTGCTGCCATGTGATTGGCTGATTAGAATTTTGCCGGTGAGTATAGATTATTTAACATTTCATTCAGGATGATCCAAACCACCTAGCTGACTGATTCAATGCAACATTCTGTTTCCAGTGCTTGTTGTTTTATTAACATGAACAGTGAAGAACTACAAAATAAGACTCACTTTACAGAAACACAGAGAAAACACAACTTTCCCTTTTCCAAGGTTGCATGTTGATTAACTCTGGTAATGCATGAAGAAGAAGAACACACTAATCTTTAATTATCTCTGACACATTGTAGCACAAAGCACAACACCACATGGTAACTTGGTGGAACACACAAGGTAACACACTGCAACAGTCTGATGATAGTGCACAGTGGCACAAAAGACCATAAACCAAGACGCACTGTGAAATGGGTAAGAATCAAACAACCTGACATGAATGAAGCAACGCATCGTATGAGGATGTCAAATACATGCAATGTACATTCCTGGCAGATTACAGGTAAGGTGAAGGGTTATTTTTTCTGTTAACTCACAACAGAGAATAAAATATTTTTCTCTGTCACAACTTTCGTAGTTGACCCTCTCTGTAGTGATTTGGTGGCTGATAAACCTTTAAACTCATGTTTTATATCTGAACACCCTGAATATCATCATCTGCTGCCTTATGTCTGAATTATGCTTCTGTGTTCTGCACATTAACAAACATGTTGTGTTCTTATGTGCTGGTGCTGTACAGACACATCCACTATGGGCAGTGTTCAAACCACAATTCAATAAAGAAGCAGATAAAAATGGAAATTAATGTTACCAAAGTGCAAACAAATGACCAATTTATATTTTGTAACCTCATATGCTAGCCACTTCTGTAGCTGTAACAGGTAAATAGAGTCTTTTATTATTTACTATTTAACAAAAATGAAGCCAAAGAAAAAAAACATGCATGTAAGTTGCAGCCAGGTGTTTCTAACCATCAGCCCTTGATTAACTGATCATCAGCAGGTGTGCAGCCTCTATACAAGCAGGGGCTTTGTCAGTTTGCTGGTCTGGAACATTCAGGTTGTGTGTTAACACAATGACAAGAGAGAAAAAGAGAAGTATTCAAGACAGTTGCCAATCTTCCCAGCACATTTCCCGCAAGGTGAGCTATATCTCAGACTCTACAGGCCTCACTGAGCATGTAAAATGTTAATGTCCATGACAGCACAATCAGAGGACTGAACAAGTCCAGTTTGTTTGGAAGGGTTGACAGGAGAAAGCTTCTACTAAAAAACATGAAAGCACGACTGAGGCTCACAAAACTACATATGTACCTTAACATGGTTAAGATAAGCTTTTGTTTGTCTGAGGTTGTATTTTTTTTAATACTGAGACCTGTTACGATCAGAATGGTTTGTTACTACAGCAAAGACAGAATCCTACTGAGTAATCAGTATCTGTATTCTTTTCAGTTTCACAACAGAAATGTAGTCAGCATGTTTGAGTAATCGCTGGTCAGTGACCAGAGGCAAGTGCTCATCCTGTGTCACTGACCCTGGACCACACACTGCCTCCTTAACACACTGTCACCACTGAAATGTGGAATATGTCTAGTTTTATACATATAGTCTTTTAAAGCATTGCAAACCTTGATCAAGTGTCCTTGAGCAGAATGACAAACATCTAAATGCAAACTCTACACACCAAGTGCTTCTCTGTACACAGAAACATTGTTTATTGGATCAGCAACTTCAGCAGAATTTATAATGCTGCAGTTTTTCTTTACATTGAGGGACAGTCCACTGTAGCAAGACGCGTTTCCAAGACCAGAGGCCTTTGGTCATTTAGTTTTCCAAAACAACCATATGACACCATTCTAAAAAGAGGATTCATGGGTTTGTGCTAATATTCACAAGTTTTTGTTTAGTTTTTTTTCTTGTGTGTTGTGATGTTTTTTTTAAGTCCAGTTGAAATGAAAACACAAACTTATCAACTGTTTCCACTATAGTGGCCCCTACATTAATGTTAGGAGGCATGAATATTGGTAGCAGCTGTGTGACTGTGTCCCTGCTTCTGGTTCACTCTGGTAGTTGGTGATAAAATCCTCAGGTACTACAGGGACTCAGTTTTCTCCCTAAAGGGACACATATTCATATTTAGACTGTCAGATTTTGTGCTGCCTGGTCTTCTGCCCCGAACACATCATCATGTAATGGTCCTGAAGGTCTGCACTGCTTGTATGTGGTGGCAACCATACCATCCATTGTCAGGGAACCTAACCATAACATTGGATTTAAACACTTCTTAAAGAATTGTGTTATGTGTGTTAAGTGTTATCACTGTCTGTCACGTAAGCCAAACTCACCTCCCCATCCTGGAACCATGCACACAGCAAGTTTTTAAATACATTGGCTGTAACGACCAGAAGGAATCCTACAGTGTACTGGCTGGGGAAAACACTAACACAAAACGCTGGTGAGCAGTGTTATCTATAGAAAGCTGATAAAGTAAACCATAAGTCTAATACACTGACAAATATGGTGTATTTATGTAATACTGTGCAGACTTTATGATCCCCTTCTTCCTGAGTGCAGACTCCACATATAACAAAAAGTGATAATGTGTTTGACTGCCCTTGAAACGCTCCTATTTGATCTGTTAAACTGACTGAACTCAACACAATACACGTTCTGGTTGATGTCATCCTGCTTCAAACACCTTCCACATTCCAGCAGATTACACCAACCAGCAGCTTCTCAGAGGAAGCTCCAGGATACGATTTAACTGATAAGATCACAAAACACCTGAGGACACCTCAGCTTGAAACAAAAGAAATGAGATGGAAAAAGAAGGTCAGATTGAACCAAAAAGAGGGTTTACTGGGTAAATTAAGCATTTAATGAGCAATGATGGCATAAAACCTTTTTTGGCTGCGAGGGGGAAACGGAAAAATCAGGAGATGGAGCTGCTCAGGTTATATCACTAGAATATTGAAAAGCAATCCCTGGTGGGTGTGTTTTTCTATAACGCTTATGCCTCCTCAGTGAACGCCTCCAGGCACTGCAGGTCAACCTGAGCGCATCATCTCTTAGAAGCACTGCGTGGTGAGGCACATTACGTGTGTGTGTGTGTCAGCCAGCCCCTGTGTCTGGTCCAGCAGTGGAACCACCTGCATCTCATAAATACCAGCCTTCCGGACCAATCATAGACTGGAAAGAGTAAGCTAACCCAGGATTACATCACACAGCGATGGGGCTTTATCCTGCAATATAAGCACTGACCTTTTAAATGGAGTCCAGGTATTTTTAGAAAGAGAAATGTGTGCTGTTGTATAAAAGAAGCACTCTGAGAGCACTTACCATGAAGGAAGTGCAGGTAACTGGTTGGTAAAGTCAGATGAAGTGAAAGTTAAAGATGCACAGTTTTACCTTTATGTTGGAAACAGTTTGGCAACAACAGGAATAAAAATTTCCATTGATATGACTCAACTTGTGCTTGATGTGGATGCGCATTCAAACGGGTTCCATTTTATTCCTTATAAAACAGCAGTTCAGCAGCTGAAGGGTAACATGGAACCTAAATAGTAACTTGACCACACCTCACTTCCCAAACACACACCGACTGGTCAACTCTCCACTGCAGGCACAGACAATGAGCATGTTACACATATGTTTAATTAATGAAATCATAGCCTTTTGTGTTTATGTAATCACACAGGCTGACATCATGACGGCAACTCTCATTAATTGTTCGGTAAAACTGACAAACCTGTTAGTGTCACGCTTGTTTTTCCTTTCAGACCCATGTGTAAAGTAATCACATACTGCAGCTGCTTGGCATTTTTAGCCAGTGCTGAGCGTCGCTGTGACTGGTTAGAATGGAGCTGCAGGTTTCGGGGGAGGCTGCTAAAGTCACAGGACAGATGCCACTGCTGTTGTGTTTTATTTGGATCCTCTACATCTCTGCTCAGCTTTCACTGGTGTCTCTGAAGGTTTGGTATCTTGCTGTCCTCTGCTTTCACTTACTGCAAACACTAGATGTCAGCCACTGTGGAAATCAGATGAAAGCTGGTAAATTAATTACCATACCAGCATTTGGCAGATGTCTGTACTGGTCATTAAAAAACAGAAAGTAATATATCGGGCCTAATACTGCCCTCATGTACTCATGCTCGTACTTGTAAAACTTCTTGATACTGCTTTATGTAGGGGGTGAGCAGCAGCAGCAGCAGCAACAACCACTGTATACAAAGCGTGTGTCTTGTGGTTTCACACCCCTGTTGCTCACCACAGATGGTTTATAGCTCTTTCTAAGGGAGGATATCTTTGATAAGAAATTGCAAATTTCACTGGCATTTTAGTTGCAAAAAACCAAGGTCTGACCCTGACAAGATCCACCCCCGATTCAATGTGCTGCACTGGCCAGTCCAGCTAGTGCCACCGAGCGACAGTCACTGAAGGAGATGAACCATGTCTCGGTGTTTTCAGGCGCAGTTGTGTCATCAGCACCTCCACAGAAACCAGGTGCTTGTTCGTTTGCTTGATCATCATGTGGCCTATCAGCTTGTACTTCAACACACCCACACAGGGAAACAGAATTTGCATTAAACTATTTCCAGTTTCCAGTCACTCAGTAGGGTTATAAAATCTGAACACTGAGTGTTTCTAAAGCTTACAGAGTGTTTACGGCCTACATGTTCATTCATTTCACTTTTTTAGGTGAAAGTCATTTATATTTCTTTACAGTGTCAGGAGACTATGATCTCAATCATACATCTGCACTTGTTAGTTTTTGCATGCACTGGCCATATCATTAGTTTTGCAGGTATTGCGTTTAAAATTCACATTTCAATTTTGACCTGATGAGAGTGCTATGATGAAAAGAGTTATAGCTGAGGGCAAAGAATGTCTGTACTGAATTTCACCACAGTCCATGTAGTAGCTGTCGAGGTATTTCAGTTGGGCCAAAGTGAACTGACCAGGAACTGCAGGCTGATCAGAAAACAGCTGCACTCTGGTGACTACTATGTTCTAGTAGCTCAAATCTGTTGAAAATAAAGTGTGTGGAATTCAACAAAATAATAAGTGACAGAACTATGCATAAAAACTATGAATTCAAATTGTTATGAATAGAAAATGACAATATTTGACCTACATCGAAGACTTTCAGAACTATATGATGTTATTCAATGAGTCCACACAGCTCCTCTGTTGTTCTGACCTCCTGAACCTGTGGGGGCTATCCTCCGCTAGCAAGGGAGCTGCAGCAGAGCTCACAGAACCTCTGCCAGACTTCTGTCTCTCAGTACTGAAGCTAAACCAGAGACAAGCAGCAAATTTATATAACATGTAAACTGCTGCTGCAAAAAACCCTCAGAATCCCACTGTTCATAAAGCTTTACAGCTTTGCTGTATGTTTTATTTCTCAGTGTGCTCACAGTGAGATTCATTCAGCTGCAGTGATTCAAATGTGGTCGGAGTTTCACCTGGTATCATTAAAGTGACATTCTGTGCTGGTTCCTCACTTAAGCCGCCTCCACAGGTGGCGTCAGAGGTGATCAGCTACTGTTTCTCCTCCAGCTTCTCATCACCCACACGTTGCTCCAGCAAACTGAATCTGTGACCATATTCCTCTATGTCCATGCTGTACTCGATGCACATCGACTGTGTCTGAGTCTTAAATGTGCAAAAGTAGCAAAAGCACATTGAGAGCATACAAAATGCCATTTCATGTGGAGTATAATGCAGGACTTGCAGTCCCCTGTCATGGTGCCATGCGCAACATGTGCGAGCCCATAAATCCTGCTGCTGCTCAGTAAATATGAGCCTGAGGGTTTGTGCAGAGTTTATCTGCTGTGAATCAAATACGTCTGAAAATGTTTATAAAAGCTTTGAGGCAGGAATAACTGACGGTATGGATCGATGAATCCAGAAACAATGAGCGGATTAACTCAAGAGAAGGAACCATTGTTGTCATCTCCCCCTCTGACCTCAAATAGCAAGCTTATTATTGAGACAGAGGCTCTGTGCCGCCCACCCTGCTCCATGAGCAGGAGAACTTACATTCAGTCCTATGTGAACAGTAGCTTGAGCTGTCACTGCTGTTTGCAGAGAGTCTGCAGATCAGCGGGAAAAGCCTCTTTGTTTGGCTCATCTGAACTCTGACACGTTGTAGTCTGTGGCTTTGGGATCTCCTTAACACGTTTCTGCCTCTAAGAACAGAAACACATGAGGACTGGATGCATTCACACTCACAGATGGTAGCTGCAGAATACAACACTAAAATGCCAACTTACACGCAAAGTAGTAGCAAACATGCAAATGTGTATTTGCACAGAATAGGTTTTTGTTTGCTTAAAAAAAACTGTTTTTGCATGATATATAATTCACAATAAAATACACACGTTCAGCATTTTTTAATGAAGACAAAGTATGAATATAATACCACAGAGAGGAATAAAGAAATGACAAGACAGATCAGTGTGGGAGACAGCAGCAGAGACCGAGACCAGAAAAGCCCTGAGTTTGCATTTTAGATGATGTACACTATGTTCACTGACGTCTGAAGTACAGGGTCAAGTACAGAGCAGCACTGTGATCACCTGACAGCTTCCTGAAGGTTCCTGTGTATTGCCTTATAAACTGAGGCAGAACATCGTTTAAACGGAAATTGGTACTGGCAGCATCTTTGTCAACCTAGAGAGGAGGGAGTTACTTCAGTCCTCTAACAAGGGGAAACGCTGTAGCTTAGTGTCGGCCAAAACAGGTTCCATGTTTATGCTGTTCTATTTTGGTGAGCGCCGCTACAATTTCCATCTCTATCATCATTTCTTCCTCTACTTTCATTTTCTAATGTAGTTTGTGTTTCCATGACGCTGGGAGGGCACTTCTAAGAGACAGATTTGGAAAAGAAAGATTGCAACTGAAGAAGATCTAATTTCTAGCAACAATTAACACAATCCAATCAATCTCTGGGAATTTTATGTGACTTTGCAATTTTGTCCAATCACTGCAAACTTGACCTACATTCTTCACTGCCCCTGAATGCCTCAGTGCCGCTGATGCTATGTGAAACCTGTGCACAAATGCGCAGGTCCACTTACAACAAGAAGAAAGGAAACATCTGATTTCTGGGATATTGTAAAAAATGTTTTTGTCATGAAGGAGCTGCTATTAATATTCAGGACACTTCAGGGAGATGTGGGATGTCTGCAAAAGTTAAAGCTAAAGACTGTGCAAAGCAACTCCCAGATGTTCTGTAAGTGTTTTGAACTGCGTGCAGAGCTGTGGTGGAACACCAATAAAAGTCATCAATGAAAACACAACCAGAGACTGTGGAGACAGCAGACAGGACACATCACTGCTCCATACAGATCTGGTCCAAGTGCTGAATGAATCAGCAGGCGTTTTACAGGTGAACTCTGGACAATATCAGAACACTCCCATCTGGTCCTTGTGCAGATACAAAATGTAAGCATGAATCCTCCCTTACATTTAGTGGTAATGTAAGTGTAGAAATCACAAAATGATAAAGTAAATAATAGGTAAAGTAGCAGTAAGTAAATAATGATACACATTATTTATTAATTGTTCTCTGGACAGCTGCCTATAGAGGATGACACTACTACAGGGTGTCAGTGTCCGAGGATGCCTCAGCATGTAGCCAGGAGAACGGGAATTGAACCACTAACCATGGGGTTAAGAGCCAACTGCTCTACCTACTGAGCTACATGCTGCCCTTTAAGTAAAGTAAAAAGAAAGAAGGAAACTTTCTTAGAAAAGCTGACACAAGTATTTTAGGCCAAAACAAGAAATCCTGCAGTGAAGCTCCAAATCCTCAGACTCCATACAATCAGACATGTCATGAGTTATTATATATTATGCTAATCCAATACTTGTACCATGATTTACAGTAAGTACTATATAAACTAGCACAGTACTCAGACCAGTAATGTTAACTGCACTCAGAGAGAAACCTGCTTCACAATGAAGTGGGAGGTAGAGTGTGTGTGTGTGTGTGGGGGTGTGCGTGGGTTTGATTGTCATCTGTGCGCATGTGTGCAAGAGAGGGGAGAGCGAGAGTGAGAGAGCTGTGCTGGATGTGTGCTGTGGGAAGCTCAGAGACTCCAATGCTGTAATGCAGATTCTGATATGTTATGTAACAGCCTCCAGGCCATTGTTTTAAAGTGCTAGCTGCTCTTCCAGCTTTTCATGTGGAGAATCACAGCCGCTCATCAGATGGCTCAGGCTCATCCCAGAGTGTTGCAGAGAAAATCAAACAGAAACTTCTGCATCTTTTCAAAAGGCTGGAAAAAGTCACAGAGACATACTTCAAAAAGTATTCTGTCATTTTATGAACATGCTTCAGTTGTTAATTCTCTAAATTTGCTTTAAACTGGTCAATTTGTGTTTCTACTGGTACAAAGACACTGGAAGACACTGGAAGACCAATAGAGCAAAAATACGCTTCAAACTGAACAAATTCTGTTTCTCTTGAACTGTTACACAAACATTTGAAAAACAACAACAATATTATTTATTATTAGAAGAACGTTATTGGTTATTAGCAGCACATTCCACACACTTGAATCACTTGTGTTGTGTCTTGAGCTAACTGTTGTGAGTCACAGTTGAGTGTTTCCTGGGCAACAGTTGCCCACAAACTGCAATAAGACACCCAAACTCCCCATGATCCACTTGTGTGTTGTCTGTGGCTCAGAGGGGTCTGACCACTTCATCCTGCTCCCATCACGTTTGCATTAAAATGCACCGGTGCCTAATTGAGTGCTGTCAGGTTTTGCTGGGGTCTAGTATGACCAGTGGCTTACAGAGACTTCATTTAGGCTAATGTTTCTTCACAATGGCTGCCTCGATGTATTAAGGAGTGCTGCATACTGGATTGTAAAGTGGCACCTTATTCAGTCATTTGAGAATCACTCACTCTACACACATTATTTACGCTTCCAGCTTCATCAGAAAATGTCCCTGTTGAACATCATGACTGGTAGTGTGAAGCCAGCTGACTTCCAGCACACACCAAGGGGATGAAATAAAATAATCCTACTGCTCTTACAGGCTTTGAAGTGATATTGGATTGGCACGGTGTTCAGCACCCCACCTCACAGCGAGAAGGTTGTGGGTTCGACGGGCTGATCTGTGGCTTTTCTGTGTGGAGTTCTTTGGTGCGAGAATGAATGGTGGTCCATCTCTGTCTGACAGCCCGGATCTATTCAGGGACTGCCCTACTTCTCCAGACTGCCCTCCTATAAAATACGACTACTAGTAAATAGGTCGTTGGTACCAGCACAAAAAAACAACACGTTGGTTTTACCGTCTGACAACATCTAAAAGCTGCAGTGAACATTACATGGACAGCTCAACAAGACAGAAGAGTTCAGGTCCAGTGTGAAAAAAGTGCCTGTTGCTGATGTTGTTAGCAGCCACATTGTGTGAGCTGGAGGAAACAGTCACTTTAAATAATCCCAACCATCTTTTAAACCTCACTCTCATGCCTTTGTGCCTAATCACTACCAAGCAGCTCTGTTTGCATCCCTTCCAGTGCGCGGGACAGTAGGTCCCACGCTGTCCCAGGGTTCCATTCACACTAACTACTCTGACTGTGAGACTCTGCAGCTGCATAGACTTTGGAGTTGCAGCTCTGACCACAAAGCAGAATAACGCAGCTCTGACATCTACTCTGTTTAATTACACAGTTTACAGTTGACAAAACAAAGCTTGTCTGATACCTGACTTTGCAATCTACAAGAAAACCAAGCATGTTATGCAAACAATGTTTGGTTTCCGTTGATGGGTGTGGGACAGGTCATGATCTCTGACTATTTAATACTCATCAACACACTGTTACACTATTCTGCTACTGTTCACTGCCAAAACATGAGTATGAATTGAAATGTGTATTCTTTGGGATGAACTGCTCAATAAAGCTTTCTTTCTCACCTCACGCTAAATCAATTACCTCCGCTTTAAGGAGCAATTGTTGACAGGTTGCTCCTCTAATCTGAGTAAAGCCCTGCTGGCACACTGAGCAAAGTTACACTACATTAAAATTCAAACATGATGCACGTTCACTCTAGTTCAGGCAGCAGAGCAGAGAGTTGGCAACATGTAATAGCAGGAGGTTAACAGGTTAACACAGATTATCCCAGTGTACCAATAATATAGTCTCTATATTATTGGTACACTGGGATAATCTGTGTCATCTCTTTACTTCAAAGGAATCCCACTGCAGACCTCAATCTTGAGGACGTGTTAGCCAATCTGATGAGATGTCCCTTCCTTCCTTTTAATAAAAAAAATTATTTTAAAACACCCACCGCTACTTTAATAATCAATTTGACTCCCTTTCAAAAGACACTAAAAATATAATAACTACAATAAAATTCACAAAGGCCACACAATGAAAAAATGAAAATGAATGAATTGAAATGAAATGAATTTGATGAGTAGCGTTTGTTACAGAAGTAATGTACATTATGTTTTAACGCAGCTTCTCTAACACACAGGGTAGCAATAATAATAATAATAATAATAATAATAATAATAATAATGCACTTTAAATACTGGTGCTGTATATCTAGTAGGTCTACAGCTTTTATACTGACAGAAAGAGTCTTTCCATTGGTTCACAGAACTCAGACATGAGCCCTGTTTAACTACTGGCCTATATGATTTGGTCTGTTATGATATGGTTTTCCAGCAAACCTGTATGAAAATATTAGTTTTTAGCTTTACTAACCATCTGTGGTGTATTGACAGTCACATCTTGCTAAATAAGAGCCAACACCTCTCCCTGTTACTTGAGTGATGTAACAGGATTTATTTCGGCTCATCTATGTGAGCAAGAAGCATCGTTCCAGAAACTTCCAGCAGCTACAGCGGAATTTAATATCTGAAGATATTTGACTGATCTCATCAAAAACACAAGGTTTTGGTCCAACTAAACTTTCAGCTTGCTCACACAGGAATAAGCAGAGAGAACGATGTCTACACCCACATGAGCCAAAAATAGACCTGAATATACTGAGCCATGGGGCAAAGGAGGGTTGTTAATGAGGAGCACATCATCCACAATTAGATGACAAAATGATGCTCACATGTTCGTGCACACAGCAACGGGATCATCTCTTAGAGCGTGACTCCACAAGGATCCTGCTCTGCTTGTTTCTCAATAGCTCTGTACTACCCACAGCTGATTACCTGGATCAGGTGTGCTCAGTTAATCAGAGGCTGGAAGATACCATCTCAGATGAGGGGGGAGTGACTTGGTATCATCTAGCTAGCTGGGAATCCAACTCTGCTCCAAAGGCAATAGAATGAAACATAATCAGACAAAACTATGGATATTTTAAAGCCGACATGTCGATGTCTGAAACAGTGTTTGTGGTCTCTTCCCATATTAGCGTGCTAATGTTGAAGGGATGCTCGAACACTGCGTGATCCAGTGTTTTTGAAGTTTCACCCATAACAGAGACTGAAGGTCAGGACATCTCAGTCTGTGCTGCATATTACTAAAGTACTTCTATAAGTACACAACCAGCTACTGTAGAGCTGCACTGATACAGACTCATATTCAACAGTTCTTCTTAAATCAAGCAAAGCGTCAACAGTTCAACAGCTGACGTGCTGCTGACACATTTATATATGTGTGTATATGTATGTATTTATATATGTGTGTTTTAAGTTATTCCAAACACTAAACGTAATAATTTTAAATATGGGAATAAGACTGCAAGGAACAAATGCAATGATAACTTGTTGCATTTGTTACATATATAACATTGTGTCACAGTAGAATTTAAGGACGGAGAACGACGTTGTTTGGGAAATTGTGCAACACAGTTTCAGCATCAGAAACGTGATGGAGTGAGTGTGGGAGTCTTTACAAAGTATCCTGGCCACATGAGCCACTCAGAACAGTGTAGAGCAGAGATTGTATTAGTGGAGATACCTGCACTCTGTGCTGGTTCACTGCAGAATAACAGTCTATCAATATCCATTTTATATAATATTATTACATGTTATAGCAGGTGAGCAGACTAACCATTACTAAATGATTCACCGTCATTTAAACTGTTGATCTACTGAATGAAATGTATTCATGTATTTATCAAGCAGCTGTGAACGTGTCTGCATCACTACACACGGTCCTGTTCCTGCAGCAGCACAGTCTGTGAGGAGGAAGGACCAGTCTGAAAAGTTACACACTGAGCTGCAGTGAAGCTCGAACACACACACACCATCCAAACTTCCCGAAATCCGAAGCCATTCTGAAAGTCACTCGCACCACACACACACACACACACGGGGTTTGCACCGTACTGGGGTAGTGTGCATGCGTGGCCAGGCCACGCTGAGCGCCCACAGTTCCATGTGTTACTAAACTGCAGCAACAGAAGTGGGATCCGCCGGGATGCTCCTACCTTGCAGGTTCTGCACTCGGATGTCGCTGATCTGTCCGATAAATTCCTCCCGCTCGAACCAGTCATCCCACTCGTGTCCAGCCATCTGGAGCCGCGGAGTTTGCTGCAGGGATCCTGGGCAGGAACTCAGAAAGCTGCCCCGGCTGGAGGAGGACAGGCTGCTGCTGCAGGGGGCAGGCGGACTGTCTATTGTCCGCCCGGACGACCTGGAGCCATGCGAGCAGGGACCTCAGCTCAGAAAGGGGGGAGGGTGGGGGTTCAGTCACTGGACGGACATCGCTGCTGTTTACTGCGGCTCCTTCACTGCGCAGCGGTGGAAACGATGGAGCTCTGTGGGAAATTCCGTAGAGAGAGAGAGAGAGAGAGAGAGAGAGAGAGCAGGAGGAAGGAGCTGCAGCACCTGGTTGGTATTTCCGAGGTGGGAAGAGCTGATCCAGTTCCCGCCCACCTCTCTCTCTCTCCCCTTCTCTCTCTCACTCACTCTCTCTCTCACACACACACACACACACACACACACACACACGCACTAATAGCGCCATTAATCAACAGAGACAAGTGGTAAACACAAGTAGTCAGAAATATTTTCAACGTGTTTGCTCAGTGTTCTAATGTGATTCTGTGTATTATTTATCTTTTGTAATAAATGTGATCAGTTAGAGCATCAGTCACTGTAGTATCAGTAGTAGTACACATGTAGTACACTCACACATGAGTTAATGTTACCACTAACTGCAGAGAAATGTAAATAAACCAGGTCATCAGCTGAAACGTGACTGCAGTCATCCAGTTTACTGAAGCGTGAAGCGTTTTGAATGTGCACTTACATTTTACTGACTCACATTTTGCACTGTGCCTTCATGTGTTGTACTCCTACCTGCTGCTTGTGTCACATCTGCAGTAGCTAACAGCTTTATTAACTTATATGATCTTATTAAAACACGTTCAATCCCCCTGGAAACACCAGCTGTTTATATATAATATGATTTGTGTTATGGACCTATGTAGGACAAATTTAATAAAAATGTAACAGCCATTCTCAAAGCAGCAGTTAATGAAGAAATGTCAAACCAGTGGCACATGGAGCTTTTAGCAGCCTGCAGTTCTATCGCAGCCGCCCCATTCGTCCATTTCAACACAAGCTTGGGTCCATTAAAAGTACTGCAGTTCCACAGTAAGGCCTCTTTATTTGCAGCAAATCTTTGTTGATTTATTGTGAATATCCCACAACACCCACATCCACCAACTGGGAGGATCCAAGTTTCTATGTGGGAATCCTGCACTCTAGCTGTATTCTGATTCTGCTGTTGGTGTTTACAGTGTATCAGTACAATAACTGCTTTCTAAATTTCCTTGTGGACACACACACTATTGTTTCCCATAGCAACAGATATGAGCGTTTGAATCATCAGTGTGCTATTTACTTGTGAAAATGAAGATCTCCAGCTTCATTCAGAGTGTCAGCAGGAAAGCAGAGTGAATCTTCATCACTCAGGTTCACAAACTGAAGCCATGTGATGAGCTGATCATGGAAAAACATTATCATAACCATAACATGGTCACAAATCATTAAAGGGGATGAAGTGAAAGGAAAATACTGGAGGTCGTCTATACATAACTTTATATTCAGAACATGGAGACTGTCACATTACTACAGTGTGAAAATCAGTCCTTTAAAAACAGTCTGACAGAAAACAACAACTCTTAATTCAAGGTCCGTTTATTTTTGGTGTGTTAACATTTCATGAGTTTGCTCAGTCGTCATGGAGACAGATCATTCATGTAACCTAAGTATGGAAAATGATTCACATGGCATTTGTATACAGTATGTGGACAGATGGCCAGCCCTGCTCAGTTTAAAACCTTCTCTGGTGTCAGATGTGACTGTCCTGCTCCATCCTACTCTGGCCATCCTCTGACTCCTGGTCAATCACCTTTGACCTCTGGGTTCTGTGAGCAGTTTTGCTTCGTCCAGAGACAGATGGTGCCGTCTGTTTATAGTGGTCTTTTATTGAAAATCTTACCAACCTTGAACATGAGACAGACATGAATAACATCTGATGAGGAAGGAGATCATCTGGTGACATTTTATATTTTTCTATATTCAGTTGTAGCACTGGTTGACATGTTCCCTCATAACGCTTAAAACACACAGTGAAGCTTATTTTGAGTCAATCCCACATATACTATTCTACTAGAGCTCCTAGTGCCCAGAGCAAGTAGCACGCTGCCAGACTGATCATGTGGACAGTACTGTCAATACTGACAGTTCTGACAGTATTGACAGTACTGAACACAGGCATGGGGCCTCTGCATTCATGTTTCTCTACATTTTAAACTGTCATTTATTCAACAAAGCCAGGACCTGGTTCTGTTCTTCATTATATGGATATAATAGTTATAATAGTTAGCTTGTGAATCCCTTGTGATTTTTAGGAAAAATTCTGTCCTTTATCTGAACTGGTCATCTTCATTATTGAGTGTCAGCTCTAACACTGCTAACACTATTTCTAGTGCAAACAGTGACTTCTTGCTGCTGTTTAAGAACAGAAATGTTATTGTTGTGTCAGTAACCTGATGATACTGCTGACACTGTGAAAACAATTGTTACTTTTGGCTGTGATACAACCAACGTTTTACCCTCCTTCTTCTAAAGATTCATGGTAATAAAGCATGTGTGGGCTATGGTGGTTACTGCCAGTGATGAAAGATACAAAATTAAGGTTTCAACCATGTAGTATAAGCACAAATAATATAAAAACACAATGATACAAAAACAAAACTGTGTAGAAACAGCCTTTTTCAAGTTTTTTTTCTTTTTCCAGCTCACAAGAGTCCAGTAAGGACAGAAATTCAGTTCAGGGTTCTCTTAAGACCTGCTCCTGTTCACAGTCCAGAGGTACGTCACCATCCAGAGACATGCAGAGCCAGATCCAGGAAAGCTCAGTTTAAGTTTAAGAATAATATAGCAAACCCAACAAATCCCACTTAAGCATCATAAGAGACAAAAAGAGAAAAAACTTAACTGAAGAAACCTCCAGGTGGAGGCTATCTGCCTTGACTGGTTGAAGTGAGTGGAAAGACAGAGAGAAAAGAACAACAAGTCACAGAACACTGGGCAGGATGGTTGGGCCGGATTTGCACACAGGGAACATACAGCTCCATGACCCAGGTTACCTGCAGAAAGGTGTAAAGAGAGGGAGACAGACAGAGAAAGGCGAGGAGGTGAAAAACTTACACTGCTCTGTTTCTGATGCTACATCAGTAGATGGTAACCAGCCAGCAGGTGTGCTCAACTTGGCATAAAAATTATGTTTATTGTGGGTAAAGCAAAACCATCAGTAAATCAGTCTACAGATGAATATTATTGATTCGTACAGTATCTTTTTGACCACAGCCATTTTATAAAGTTCGAAAAGCTTCTCATTCAGTTGGTCCTAAAGCCTGAGGCCACCTGAGGACAGCAGGAATAATAGGTTTATGAATCTGCAGAGAAGTAGTGTGCCAGAGTTCACTGACATTAAAAACAACCAGCCTCATGTTTCCCTTCGTTAAATCAAAAAGTTGCAACAAAATAAGTGCACGCAGCTCATTGCAGAACATATAATTAAATTGCTGGCATATTGGTAGTCACGTTTCATAATGGCATTCAAAGGACAACAAAAACATACATTTAAGGACATAAAAAAAGACTTGTGTTTGTTTTGTTGGTGTAACAATAGCTCCTAATCACATGTGCTGTATTACATGAAAACAAGTCATTATTTTGTGTAGAACGCTGGTTCAGTATTTCTCCTTACTGAAACCATGCACAAAGCTTTAAAGTGAACATGTAGAGAAATAATTGCTGTGCATCTCTTCCTGAGCTGCAGTCATTAAGTCCAGACCGAAGCAGCGTCTGGTCTCTGTACACTGTCACCATGCAGGAAATGAGGATCATATTAGTGAAATGTGTTTATATACACAGTCATATTTCAGTTTACACTGGTGCTACAGGGATTAGGAGGTGTGGGTGGAGACAGATTGGATCAGAACTGAAAAAAGTTTGAAGAATGATGTAGGAGCAGTGCAATACAGGCTTTTCAGGTAATACAGGTAAGACAGCTGGACATTAACTGCCAAACTTATGTCATGAAAATGAATGGCTAGATTATATTTTTTCTCCACTTTTCTGTTTCAGACTCAGATCTCTGCACTTTACTGGAATAAATCCATTTTATGCTCCTTTTTATTTCACTACATTTTGGAGACAAATATTGATCTTTGCATTTATTTGAATGCTTTAATAACTTTCAGGTGGGGATGTTAATATAAGGTATAATCAACAATCAGTACAATCTCCTGCTGAGCTTCACTAAATATCTTAAACCTAAATGTGTCGTCAGCCTTCTGCTCAGTGTGTAACAGACATGGGATTTCTTGTGATTCTCCTTATCTAAGCCCTGGAATGCAAATTAGTGCAGTTCCAAAACAGAGATTTATTTATTTAATATACAGTTAAGAAAGTTGCATTTTCTGAATCAGATAAAAAACTAAAAACATATTTTAACCTTCTGTTTTCACATGTAGAAGCCCACACAGGCTAATTTATATGCTGGGAATGTTATAAATAAATACCAATGAGACAGGGAGATCTTCAGAGGAGCACATTAGCACGCTGACCCACATTAACCCAGTGCAACAGTTCAGAAGCTATTTTCTTCTTCTCTGATGTTGTTCTCCTCAGCCCACACAAAGCAGAGACAGATGTTATGTAAGTGACCCTCTTACAGACGAAAACATAATGTTTATGAGGCAAAAGCCACTGAAGTCAATATATCATCCTTAAAGTTGATCCTAATCTTTGCTGAGCTAAATTCAGCCAACCACAAGCTGATATCATCAGGGATAATCTGTTTAAAAGCCATCTGGAGCATTCCACTGGCCAGCTGTCTTCATCAAATAATCAAAGCACACAATAATACTTCTAGCAAAACAGTCTATTTCTTACAATTACTGTCACACAATAAGCACACAACATATCTCAGCGCTAAATTGTTCTGCAAATCGTTCCACCGTGGTCTCACTGATGTGGATTTTATGAGGTTCAGTCTCAGATATCATCACATATGCATCATTGATCTTGTTGACCCAAGCTGGTGGTTGTGGCTTCTGTGTGCAAGTGCATCAGGCCGGTAATTGTTCATGGGGAATTCAGAGAATGTTACAGATGAGAGTAACTGTGCAAAGAGACTTAAGTCTGGGCTAATGAGGGATGACTGCATGGAGACTGAGCACTGCGTGAGCAAGCAGTTTGCAGGATCCAAAAAGCACATACAAATAAAACATGCAAATTAAACATTTGTGACCCATTTAGCAAGTGTCTTCTATTAGTGTTCTAGGCTGTGCACTCTCACTCTGAAGCTGCACCTAGAGCTGCACGTTCACAGTGCCCAGGAACACTGCATTTGCTTTCATTTGATGTCAACCTACAGTTTGTCTTGTGGCTATTAAGTCTTTACAACACAGCATTAGTTTTACTATGTCATCTTTACAGTTGGTCCCATCCTGAAATGTTTCATCTATGAGAAAACTTTATGCCCTAAAGAATAGAATTTAAATTATCACTGATGATGTAGGAAATGGATACATTATTGCTTTTTGACAAGTCTGACATCCAGCAGTTGCCTACCAGCCTCAACTTGCAGTGGATGATGCCATCATCAACCTGCTCCACCACACCACACCTATACATACATGGACAAGTGAGGATTGTGTTTGTTGATTTCTCCAGTGCATTCACCACCATGGTGACACTCCCATGGTTTCTTGGATCATGGATAACCTCACTGACTGCTCCCAGTACACATGCTCCTCATGGGACAGACATGGGACTCCTCATGCCTCCCTTCTCTTTACCTTCAGACTTCAGGTAAAACTCAGAGTCCTGTCACCTTCAGAGGTTCTCTGGTGACTCTGCTGTTGTAGAATGAGTGGTGGACAGTTTTGTTGACTGGTGTGATTTTTACAATCTCCAGCTCTGCATCAATACAACATCTGGTGATGGACTTCAGAAAATCCAGGACTCCTGTCACTCTGCTCTCTATCCAGGATGAGGTGGTCGATGTTGTGTGTGATAACTACTTGTTAGTCAACTTGGACAATAAACTGGATTAGAATAAACTCAACAACAAACACAGCCCAGCATGTTCAGCTAGACACTGATGGTGGTCCATCATCTGGATAGTCTATCTGTAGCTCTCAGTAACATAGAATCATGAACAACTTTCTTTATACGCTTCTCCAAAAACACATTTTCTTAGTTCCTCTCTCTTTGCTCCTTTTCTCTCCATGTACCTTTAGTGGGAGGGACTAAGATGCAAAGAAAAGGCACAAGTGAGGGAAACATGGACACAGTTAAGGGAATTGGGACATATCGTATAGGCCTCAGTGTTGACATGGGGCTGTAATGGACTACAACGTTAAACAATACTCTGTGTATCAAAGCCTCAGATTAGCATACATCTGTGCAAAGATCACATCAGCTCAGTCCTGGTGTCTTGGCTTTAATACAGTTTGATCTTGTGTAGCACACCTCCTTTTTTTATATGAGGGAGGCGCAACTACAAGAGAGAGAAGAACTAAAGTTAATAACAGGCAGTTGTGGCATACGAGTGGATGGAGAAAGGAGGAGGAGCTCTGTGTGTCAAGGGAGATCCCCCAGCAGTCTAAATCTATAGCAGCATAACTAAGAGCTGGTTCAGAGTCACCTGATCCAGCTTTAACTATAAACTCTATCAAAAATGAAAGTTTTAAGCCTAGTCTTAAAAGTAGAGACAGTGTCTGCTTCTGACATTTACTGACATGATACAGACAAAGGCAGGAGTGGAAAGGAAGCAGTTTGGGGAGTGTTGTCAAGAAAACCTGTAACAACAAATATGACTAGAATGTTTCTTATCTGATTCACATCTGCATTAATGGGAAGAGGACAGCATCATCATATCAGAGTCAAACCCTTATGAGAGTCCTTCAGTTCAGTGTAATACATGACACTGAACAAACTCTGGATGGGTTTGCTTAGAAATCACAGTGGCTCCGTCTTGACTACTGCTGCATTGGGTTTATTGACACTGTGGTGCAACAGTAGCACATCAGATTCCAAATCATAAGGTTGTGTTTTCAAATCACATCTACAGTTTTATTAGGTGTCTTGGCTTTACATGTAGGCATAAATGATTAGGAGGAGATTTTAACCACTAACCGAGCAGTTCCTTTCAGCTGTTGCCAGCTATGCTACTTCTTCTGCTTCTGCATGACATTAAGTTAGCTAGTAAAACTAGAGGTTACCTGTCAGACCTGTCTATATGCTGTATGACTATTAAAACACCACATTAGGTCACTTAAACTCTTATGAGGCTACGTCACTTCACTGGAATTCATACATGCTCATCAAGACAGTTTAGAACATCTACATGCCATTGAACAAACACTAAACTGGTTTGCTCAGTTCTCACTAACAGTGTGTGTGAATGAGAAAACATTGGTTGTGACATTCAGTGAATGTCACGCAGAACAACAACAACCACCACTGAACTTGAAACTATTGGTGATGTGTTAGACAACACTGTGTATCAAAGCACAAAATTAAATAATTGAAATTCTTGTGGCTTTTTTCATAATATTCTACAGCTGCTAGGCTTTATTTTATTCAGAGGGTTGTGTGGTTGAATCAAATGAAGGTAAAACAGCTATATATACAGGTATATGGCAAAACTGTTACAACTTATTAATGCTGCTTCCTTATGGTGCAGTCACATCAAAAGCAGATGAAGTTGTCCAACCCCCTCTCACATGAATATATAGTGATATACTTTGGTGTCACCATGATGATGGTGTGACTTTGATCCTGGTGTCCTCTTACACCATCATCATTTACTGATGCTGCAGACAGTCATTTATATATGTATACATATATACAAATATATATAAACACACACACACACACACACACACACACACATATGTGTGTGTGTACAGGTATACCTAATAAACTTTTAATATGACTAACTGCAGTCACACACATAATTTAAAGCCTACAATATTTTTACAATTATGTATTAACCATGTAGTTATTACAAACAGTTTTAAAACCAAAGTGACTCACAAAGTTTTGAAACAGCAAAACAATCTGACTGATCTAAGAAAAATATCTAACACTCTTGTTAGATACTCCTGTCCCTGTAGGATCCTGTAGTACCGATGACTCTGTTTAATCAGAGTCAGTGTTTGGGCTGTTGACAAGATTTAATGTGATCCCCTGATACTACAGCATACCATGCAGCATATCTTACCATGGTGATCTACCCTGATTAAAAATGACTACGCTCTGTGATACTGTGAAACTCGAGTTAAGACCAAAGATAGCTGGATAAGCCACTAATCCTCATGATGCAGGTCCCTGGTATGCTAAACTAAAAGCACATTGTCTGCTTGACATTCATTAAAGAATTCTTAAACAGAGCATGGGAACTAATTATAGTTCCCATGCCCTGATAGTTCCCAAGCCATGTTTTAGGAACAGTTTTGCAACAAAATGACACACACATGTACCATCTAAATTACTACCTCTAAGCAGAGAGATTATTTTTACACAGTATAAGTACATAGCTTTACATAGTAAAGTACAAAGCACAAAGTGTGATTGTACTTTGCTTAAGTAATTCAGCCTGCGGAATAATGATTTTTTTGTATGTTGGGCTGCTTGGTGCTTATGTGTCACTCTGTTTATCTGTCAGACAGTTACTCGAATAACCCTCGAGTAACCACGTGGAAGATGCCATCACCACATGGATGTCACCATATTGTTGACCTTCTTAGGAGAAGCCATCTTAGATTTCCCATCTCTCCAGACCTTCCTACCACTCTTTGTACCATCTTTTTATCTCCTTGAGACATTCTTGAAATCATATGTGAGAAAACCTTTACTTATCTGCATTATTCTTAACATCAGGTCACTTCCTGTACCCACCTTAATCCTTTGTGTCTTGTGCCAACGAGCTCCCCCTACCTTCCTGGAGGATCTACTGCCTGTTTCCAGTATCTAAAACCTTCACCTGATTTAATAAGTAGCATCTTGCTTGATTTGCTTGTTATTGCTATTACTACTGTTATCATCACTGTTGCTGCTTCCAAGTTTGATACAGGTGTGTATATGAAGTGCATGTGCTATCAGTTCTACCATTATTAATGTTATTATTGTTTTTGTTTTTTTTGTTAGTTTTTTGTTGCAGTTGTTGTTGCTGTGGTTGCTGTCTTTTTTCTTCATTGTTGCTGGTTGTACTGTGGTTTTACTATTTTTGTATCAATTTTTTTATACGTTATATAATAGCTATATTAAATAAAACACCTAAATACAAGAGGTCATTATTTTAAAATATATTGCAAAAATTTCTGATTTTACATTATTTCATAGTTGCACTGTGTCAAAAAACAAAAACACATTGTCCAAAACCTAGTTACATAATTTCAATGTGCATAAAATTTGCAAATAAACACATATATTAAAATATTGTATAAATGATATGATTAAACATGCCAGTGAAAAATCAA
>OMLM01018543.1:152881-182833 GCA_900302695.1 Helostoma temminkii | reverse complement strand
AAATCATGTTGACTCATATATTGACATCTGAATTTCAGAGAGAAGCAGCAGCAAACAAATGTACAGGATATAAGGGACAGAGAAATAAGAAAATGACACTCGCTCACACACTGCACAACTCATTCTAGTTAAGATATCTGGATCTTTGTCATCTGTCACAAATATGTCATGATAGCACACACTTCACACTCTTACATTAAAAATAAGTGTTAAAAATTTTCATATCCTCATGCCTGACCTATCAGTGTGATTGTTAGCATTCCCGGATGCTAGCTTTAGTTTTGTGAGCGAACACATATTAACATTAAATACAACACGATAACTTTCTACTACACAGTCACACATTGAGCATTTGCAGCATTCAGTCTCAGCAAATATCTTCTTGTCAATTTCAGATTGAAAGTGTGGAATTGATAAAGCTCACTTCAAGAATAACATCTATACATGAAAATGAAAAAATATTTAAGAATACATGTGTACATATTCCACAACAGTAACAAAATAGTTTTGCTTTAACAACCTTAAAAACAAAAAAAATATATTTACAACTTATTAGGATGTGCACACAGAGAGATCCCCAGCCAAGTGACAGAACCTGGTTAGCCTTCACATGCAAGCTCCAACATGTTGCTGTGTACATTTAACTCATTACTGCTTGTTCATCAGTGACCTTCTCCAAACCTCTAAGCCTTACAGTTCATTCTACAGAAACACACATCCATTCCCAACATCAGCTTCCACAGTCCATCTACATGTTTGTTCAAACACATTTACAACGTAGAACAGATGACATGACAACTCTACCACTACTTTAAACAACCCAAACCCATGGCTTATTCCTCACTTAACCAAAATTGTTCTGTACTGTCTCTTAGACAAATCACCTAGAAGAGTGATGCCACATAGCGAGACATGGGAGACTGAGACAAATCCTCAG
Source organism: Helostoma temminkii (assembly GCA_900302695.1). Taxonomy (NCBI): domain Eukaryota; kingdom Metazoa; phylum Chordata; class Actinopteri; order Anabantiformes; family Helostomatidae; genus Helostoma; species Helostoma temminkii. The sequence continues at coordinate 181,896 of OMLM01018543.1, read as the reverse complement.
CCTGATGTACTCTGCTCTTCCTGCATCATGATCAACATGAGAATGTCTTAGCTGCCTGCTTCCCCCTCAACCGTTCAAGCACCAAAACAAAACAGAGGAAGAAAACAAAACGTTACACAGCTGGACCACTGTGGACTCCACAGTGTGGAGTGTGTGTCGTGTCGGTGGGCCTCCCCTGTCAGCCCACAGGACGCAGTGCATTTTGGGATGGCTGTAGGTAGAAGACTCAGGCAGACATAAAGGAAGAATCACCCCGGAGAAGCACACACACACACAAGCACGCGCACACACACATTTTCAGTCTGTATATTCGGCCACAATGGACAGCAGCACCGTGATGTCATCTGGCTTTCCTCCTGCAGAGAAATTACCAAGTTATGGATATAATAATTGGAATTTTTCAACAGGCCACTGCAATACACATCTTCTTGTTCATATAATGTACAAATGAAATTTAATGTTATAAAATGTTTTACAATACTTAAAAAAAATATATATATATAGGACAGAAATTTAAAGGAAGCACATTTACCTCTCACATTCAGGCCGTTGTCACAGGCAAACTGTGCAAAAGGAGACATATAGTTGGGGTCATAGGCAAGATCATGAGCCTGTTTTGCAATACTCTGTGCAGTCTGCAGGATGCTGTCATAGTTGGTAGTCTGAAATGAGCACAAATAAAAACATTAAACATAGAGAAAACATTTTCTGTTTATATGTTCATTTTATGACTAGTACAGTGTGTGTAAAAATATGATCAAACTGATATCCAGAAGTAACACCTTGAGTTTTTTGAGCTCCTGAAGAATCATGTAATCCGGCATGTTGTCAAAGAGACCATCCGTTGCCGTCAGGATGATGTCACCGAGCTGCACATCGAAGGAAGAGCTGTCAGCTGCTTCAGGACTGGAGGAAACAGCGAGAATGTAAGATCAGGTCTCGAGTAAAACAGGAACATATAGTGACTAAGGTGCTATCAACAGTGTCTACTGTGGCATTAAGCCGTTCAGAATTCACTCTGTCAAAGTAGGTGTTTAATCTAGTATGTGTCCTTGCTGCTTGACGGCGCCATACCCAAGGTTTTATTTCCTGGAAGCCTTTAACAATAGGATTCTGCTTGGTCTTGAGGGTTTTTATTTTTAGGCGACATACTACACAGCCATGAATGCACCGTACCAAAAGGAATGTTTATTTGAACAGCTAAAACTTAAATTTTATTTTACACCAGAAGAAAAGATTAAACAAAAAGTGGAAAGCAAGACCTTGAGACTGAGCTAAATGGATTACAAAAGATTTATCCCTTGTTAATTAGGCTGCCATCAGATTCAAACTCTGACACCTATCTGGGTAGCATGTCAAGCAAGTATGTACTTGTACTAATACACCATGTTTCTTGTTATTATTACCCAATGAGGACAGTTGGCAAAGTACTGCTTAGAGCAGTTGTTTGCATATAGTTAGAAAAAAACACAATTGGATATTAGGAAGGTATTTTCATGTGGGTGAAGAAAAGATAATCAAGTGGTTATAGAGGCTATGTGAAGGGAAGTTTAGCAAACCTCTGATTTACTTTTTTAAAATTTTTGACACACAAGGCCTGCAAAACTTATCCAACACTGAGGTACTGACCTGTCACTGAGCACCACCCCCTCAGCTCCCGGAGGAGCAATGGACAGCTGAAAGGGTGTGTTAAAATAGTGCTGCTGCTCATCTGAGCGGTGAACCACCTCTCCTCTCCGAACCACCAAGAATCCTGAGTCACCGAGGTTACATGTGTGTAGTCGGTGACTCCGTCGATCCAGAACTACAATACAGGCCGTGCTGCTACCTGCAAGCAGAGAAGAGCAAAACAGTGTCAAAGTTATGGATGGATAATGCTAAATGTGAGCTTAACTTCACTTTCAAAGGAGAGAGAATGCAGCCCAGCCAGTAAATCAGCAGCTTTTAGTGCACCTTCTTTGTAAATCTGAAGCTTCCACAGTGGATAGGTGACATTATGCAAATTTCAGATGGACTTGGATCAAAACAGAGACAGAGAGAGAAAACACAAAAACAAACGAACAAAAGTCATACAAGAAAAAAGTGCCATGTCCCTTGCTTGCTCCAGATCAGAGTGACTGCAGCTTTGGGAGCCAAAGAGAAAGTCACACACAGACCTTGTCATGACTTCTCAAAAAACAAACAAACAAAAAAAACCAACAAAACAAGTTAGGACATTTGACAAACACTATGACCACAGCGGTGAAAGTTAACATTTAGATCTATACTGGTTGTGGATCACAGGTACAAAGTGTCAGAAGAGCTGTGACCTTAGACATGTTCGTCTGTGCTTTTAAAATCTGTTCCACCCTCCTGCAGTGTCAGCTACAGTTGAGTTCCTGACCTTTTGGAGCTCTGGTATGAAGCAAAAAGTTCACCTTGGGTAAAACGAACACTGCTAAGCTCCACAAGGTCACCAAGTCTCAAATTCCATGTAGACACATAACAAAACACAGGCTGATCAAGTTACTCAGTTATTGGTTACATGAGTCAGTTTGCTGCAGATTTAAACCAATGATAACAAACAACTCACATTAAAATATGTTCTAAAATATGCATGCACTACACAAAATTATACACTTTGTCAATCTGGGTTTCTATGCCTGCAAAAAAGCTGCAAGCATATGCTGTTAATTTCTGTCTTATTTGCACATTCTTCATCTTTTCATGCATTTTACAGTTGGGTTAGTAAAAGAAACGCTCTCCACCATGGTCATGCATTTTTCCAAGCAACTAAGCAAGGCCACTACTCACAATCTGACTCATCCCGCAGCTATGATATTCATTTGAGCTATTGACATAGGATGCATGACTCACTCCACCATGGACTGTGTGTGGTTTTGTGTCTGTGCGTACTCACCTAGCAGAGGAACTTTGTTCTGTAGAAGTTCATAATATCCAGAGGTCAGGATACCCACTGGATTACTGGGAGTGAAGCGTCCCTCCTTGACCAGTCGCTCGCAGGTTCTCATTAAGGTAGCAGAGAACTGTGACGGGTCCACACCATAGTCACGCCAACCACCTACGCCATCTGCTACACCTGATGGAGTAAATGGGAATACACACTTTAATTCAGTTATTGTATTGGGTGATGTCGTGTAGAGGTGGGGCGATTGGTAAATACGTTGATTTATGTAATGTGCGTCGATGGAGTACAATCTAAACTGAACATTTGCATGATCGAATTACGTAAATGCACTCTCTTTCTGTCATCCTTAACCTGCAAATAACTGCCGCAGCGTTTCACTTTCAGTTTACATTAATCCTACCCTGAGAATATGACAAGTGAATCCCAACCCACACAGAAGCTGCGGGGTGGAAAAAACCAATAGTGTTATGAGATCATTTAAATAACAGACTGAATTGGACACAAGTGAATACAATACTAAGTTAATGTGTTATAATGCACTAGGATGACAGTGGATTAATATGCAGTAAAATGTATCTGGTGAGTGCTAGAACACAAGCCATAGAGAAGGCGGAAAACGCAAACCAACCACAGATTAAAATGTAAATGTTCAAAAGAACATTATTCTTTTGTTGACATTAATGAAGATGAAATGTCAAGACATTAGAACAAAGACAACATGCTTGTGATGATAATATGCTATAAAGTACATGTTAGTTACCCCAAATAAGAACGTGAAAATACACATTATACAACAACATTAAGCCTGACAACTCCAGAAACCCCCCATTAAACATTACAGTTGTGTTAACTGTGATGGTAATTGCTCTCAAAGTACTTTACTTCATACTCAACTAAGATTACAAGGCCAATTCTGCTTTTGCCATGTCCAACACGTGAAGCCAGAGATGCTCACTGTAATTACTTCATTGTCAAATCAAACATCTTTTAAAGCACTGCTTTAACTATACGGCAAAGTGGAGGTATCAAGCATTTCGCTGTGTTCACCCTCCTGACGGCTGTGAGGACAAAGCAATCACGCTGTGCTAAGCTAGCAGGCTACTGACGGCATTAGCAACATGGCCGCCTCCATACTCAACCATTCTGACCTTTGTAAGACATTGTAGTGCTCCCTCTAAGATGTTTTCTTTGGGGCTTGTTTAGTCTTGGCCACATTCAATTACACATCTGTATATCTTGTTATTTAATTTGTTTAATATCGTGTTTTAGAGCGGTGTTTTTTTAAGCTGGAGCTCATGTAGGTGAAAGGTCATTGGTGTTTCATATTAAAACTACCGCCGACTGAACATAATTGCAGTTTTTGCTTAAAATAATCTGACCGCAGGTGTACTGTACGCATTGATCGCCGGTGAGCATCTGTTCGGCTTCACGTTAACCAAGGACAGCCACCCGTGCTAACATAACAACTGCAAGGAGAAAAAGTTACGGCTCTGTTTCCGAGGGGGTGGGGGCTGTTGTGTTTTTATCCGAGGGGTCGGTACACGTGTAAGCGAACTCACTGAAGGTCACCCCAGTGACGTTACACACATCGTTTAACGAGCATCTACAAGCCAGGCACTGTTTATTTGTCAGAGAGCTTACCCAAAACGTCGGCGGACCTGTTCCGCGCAATGAAGCAGGCATCATCCCCGTAGCACATCCCTTTCTTCAGGATCCCCTTTCGAAAGTCTTTACCGAAACCATAGCTGGCGGTGATCAGGCTGTAGTCCCGACCGTCCGTCTGAGAGAGTCCACCCAGGACAGCCCTGGCTACCAGTCTGCCATAAGACAATACAGATAACATCCCTGGCAAGGAGTGACCCCGTCTTTAATTTTCGCTGTCCCCTGTCTCTCTACCCGGCTCAGCCGCCTGCCTGCTAGGCTACTTCTTCAGATAAAGCCCTTGGCTGTGGGTCTTTAACGGTCCATTCGCCCCGGACTGGTCCGCTTCCGTGAAACACTAGGGTAGCTCCGACCGCTGTTACAAAGTCGCATAAACCGCTACCGTCCGTCCCGCTGCTTAGGTCGTAAAAGTGTATTTGACCAAGGCAGTTCCTCCGCTGGGCTCCCTCCTCACCGACATGTTTCCACCTTGTACCGGACAGAAAGCTGCGACTGACTACATACGGGTGTTTAACCGTTTACAACCTTGACGTCACGGCTAACCGACGTCATCCAATGGCGGAGCCGCGCGCAGCCAGGCCCCGCAGACAGCTCCGGTCGCTGCGCAGCAACGCGGTGTGCGCTTGTTCTGAGGACCGGAGTGGGCCGCCAGAGATACTACATTACTTTGTCCACATTAACACGGTACCGATTCACCTGGTATTGGGTCCCACTCTTTGTTTCGTCTCTGATGACTCCAATAAATCAGATAATCCGTGAGCTAATCTAGAATTGAACGTATTAGTTGACTAAATAAAAAGTAATAATTCACTACCATCTTCTCACGTGAACATTTATTGTTTCTTTCACTGTTGGTTAGAGAGAAACCTGAATGAATAATGAATGAATGAATATAAAGCTACCTTTACAGATAGGCTCATTCTTCAGCTGAACTGAAAATGAAAGTAAGATCACTGCTGGTTTAAGTCTGACAGTAGTCTGGTGTCCATGATGGCAGTGATGAATGACAGGACCTCATGTCCTCAGGGTGGTAAAGGAAGCTAATATGAGCAAATACAACTGATTAAACACATTTACAACAAATGGGAAAGGTCTTAAAATAAGTCAAGATGGAGGATGGATGACCAGTCATAAGTGATATGGTTCTTTAAATGTGTGATTAATCAAATTATGCCCACACAAATTATATGGCTTTATGTAGCTGACCTGGCCATGGATAATAATCCTGGTTTAGGTACATCTGTGCTAATTATTTCCTAATTTAAGAAATCACTTACTAAAACTCACAAAATGAGGCTTATTTAAATCATTAAAAGCAGGATACCCATTCTGCCTGTAGTACTTCTACTACAGACTCTAGAGACATACACTGCTGTGTGATTCTGCATCTCCTTAGCAAAAGAAAACTTTATTCAGCTGTATGTCAGGTGCATTTTCTAATACATGGTGTTTGTAATCTCCCCCAAAACAATTTTAACCAGTGCAAATTCCCCCTGGGATATGATGTGCAGTAATCTGCTGCACATCTTTTCTATCTAATGTCAGCTGCTGTAGATCAGAGTGCAGACTATTTCAAACAAATAATCTAGCACTGCAGACAGACATCAAACGTGTGTGGCATCAGGAAATTTGAAAATGAAAGAAAAAAAAAGTGTTGTATTGTTCTGGATTATGGATTTGCCCACCTATGTTCCGCACATCCTGTACGCACATCCTGTACATCAAAACGAGCGCCCCCCCATCAGGACGAAACCACCCTGAGCCAGACCCTAAAACAGAGCTCGGACAAGGACAGAAAACAACAGTCCTGTATTTTACAATTACCATCGAAGCACGAAAACAAACGGTAAGAAACAAACGCTAATTCAGTTGTACGCTAAACAGTGGTGGTTATATAAGTCTGTGTGTTAGTGGGCAGAGGCGGCACTCACGCCCGTTATAATATTATTATAGCGGTGCTGTTGCCTTTAAACGAATGTGCTGGATAAAAATGATACGACGCCAAAACCAAAACAAAAACATGTCTTTTATCGTTTACTCGTTACACGTTAATTTGAAGTGATTAAACCTTTAATAACCAGAAAATGAGAATAATGTGAAATGAGTGTCGTATATAACTGGGTAAGGATACTTACTCCGAAAGACTATATAAGACGCTTTAGGGCCTAGCTACATAAAAATACAACGGGTATATTGATAATGTGGGCAAATAAATGCTAGCTTCTGCTTTTATGCGCCATTGTGTGGACAGTAATGTTTGCCTTTATGATGCTTCATTTGCTCCACTCTCTCCAGGGCCATCATGGGGAGGTTTTGTGATGTGGTGATCGTGTCCCTGTTTGTTCTGTCTCTCCTGAACACTGAATCGACATGGGCAAAGAGAGGCAGCAGTAGCAGCAGCAAGAAAACATCTTTCGGCAGCAAGAGTGGAACACAATCAAAAACATCCAGCTCTCAGCCCGGAAACTATCCTCGACAACCACAGAGTCCTAATCGAAACCCCAATCCATATCCTCCTGGTGGAAGTTACCCATACCCAGGAGCGGGCAACACTAATCCTGGAGGTTATCCCAGACAAAACCCACCAAGTTACCCAGGAGCTGGTAGTAACCCTAACCAGTATCCTGGTAGAGTTAATCCCGGAGGTTATCCAAACCAGAACCCCGCAGGTGGATACCCGGGTGCTGGAGGTTATCCTAACCAACAACCACCTGCTGGAGGCTATCCAGCAGCAGGTGGATATCCAGGTGCTGGAGGTTATCCTAACCAACATCCACCTGCTGGAGGCTATCCAGCAGCAGGTGGATATCCCAATCAATACCCAGGCAGAGGTGGTACCAACCAAGGAGGATATAACCAGTACCCTGCTGCAGGTGGTTACCCTGCTGCAGGAGGTTATCCTAACCAGAGTCCAGGAAGGAATTATCCTAATCAGTATCCAGCTGCAGGCGGCTACCCAGCTGGAGGGGGTTACCCAGCTGCAGGCGGCTATCCTTACCAGAGCCCAGGTAGGGGAGGGTACCCCTACCAGTATCCAGCAGCAGGTGGTTACCCTGTAAGAGGTGGAAATACAGGCCAGGGTTGGGGTGTGCCTGGTGCAAATCCAGGAGGTTACCCAAATCCAGGAGGTTACCCTGGTGGAGCATTTGGTGGTTCCCCCAACTGGAACCCAAATAATAAAATCCTCAGTCCTCGCTATGGTGGAGGAGGCTATGGATACGGTGGTTATGGGATGGGGGGTTCTCCCTTCTCTCATTCTGTGCAGAGTATGGGGTACAAGCCCAAATCTTCAAATTTTGCCAAAAAAGCCATGATGGCCGCAGGTGTTGGTGCTTTGGCTGGAATGGCTGTTGGATATGGACTTGGGCGCTTCCCTCGACCACATTTTGGTTTCCGCAATCCTGAAGAAGAATACTACTACAACAACTATATGTACCAGCGTTATGGCTCTCGCTCCACAGATGAAAAAGACTATGGCCGTGATTATGTCTATAAGCCTCCGCCACGGGCCGAGTCTTATGAGGCCTTCATGGGTCGCTGTATGAATACAACTGACCCTAAAGATAAGGGCAGTACTGAAGGAGGTGAGGATGATGACGACACTGTCAGCATTGAAGAGATTGGATACCCCGCACTAATTGATCAAGTAAAGACCCAGCGCTGTGTTGAAAAGTACATGGTCTACTCTGAGAGATTTCTGCAGGAACGTAAAGCTGAGCCACAGTACCAACCCAGCCGCTGCAGCCCCCTGAGCTCTGGGGTGATTCAGTCTTTCACTTCCTTCTTCATGCTATTGTCCAGCATGTTCCTCCTCCAGTAAGCGCAATTAACTGTGCTTCAATCCAAGCCCAAATGGTTTTCTACTTCCTCCATTAAACTGCACGTTCACATACAGTACTGCTAATGTGCATTATGTCAGTAATACAACCCTGCTAGGTATGTATTTACAAGTTGTATTTAGTCAGTCATGTATCACAGAAAACTAACTAACAAGAAAATATAATATGGTGTATATAGTAACTAAATTAACATAAGAGCAACTTCTGTTTTAAAATTTTAGTTCAGTCATCAAGGCTGTGTTGTATTCTATGTTTTAAGTTTTTCAGCAATTAATTTTGCACTTTATGTTTTGCACTTTTTACTCTTCATTATTAAACACTTAATACAGATGAAACAGATTCAGGGTAGATTCTGTGGCAGTTTTTAATGGAAATATATCTGTTTTTGTGTAAAATAGGAATGTGACATTAAGAGCTTTATATATGTACAAAAACAACCAACATCATTGTCATTCATCCATCACACTCGTCTATGCAACATTGATTTTTCCATTTGATTAAATTTAAGTTAGGGTTTCACTATTGTATATGGCCACATGATAACAGAGTTAAATAATAAGGACCAGACATCAGTGTGTTTCAACATTTGAAGAAATCTGATTAGTCATAATCACTGCCATAATTAGTCATAATGTCATAATCACTGCCATAATTAGTCATAATGTCATAATCACTGTCAAATAATGTGATTTAGGGAGGAAAATACTTGATATTTCCTTTTAAGGACTACACACAAAGGAACAAAAAAATGGGTACTTTGTTGTCAATTTTGAGAAAGTTATCAGAAGAATTAATAAAGAAGAAAGGAGAAATAATAAATTCACTTAGACTACAATTTGATTTGACATACTTAGTGATAAGGCTCCATGTTTGGCTCTTAGCTGTTTAAAAGCCAAGAGGAAACTATTCAGTTATCAGAAGGTCAGGTATGAGCAGATTTTGGTAAAATCATTTGTTGCTAAAAGATGACAATGTTGTCACACTTTCTGGTAAAGTGAAACTTTTCACACAATCTACGCATTTGTAAACACGATTCATTTGTTCTGGGAATGTTGCAGGCCATCTGTTTCTGAGGTGAGGATTTCCCTGTGGACAAATGTTTTTTATGGCTCAATAAACAGCTTAGCACTGGTCTGACATAAACTGAAATAACTTAAGAGCATCCTCACACTAAGATTACATCTACGTCTTGCAGCTACAGGCATCCCACACTATTGTTTCTTTTTCGTTTTCTGTCTTTCGATTGCATGTAATAGCGCCTGTCCATAAAGGAACTATCCGTCAACATGTGTTCTTTGGTGTGCAGCACTAGTGCTGTTGCTACCTTGCCTGCAACTTTTGTGAACAGTTGGTGCATTTGTCGACAATAGTGCCTGATGCTTTAAGTCTGTGCTGTGCTAGACAGCTAAAAACTGGGATGTCATCAACATTTCAAAATTTAAAATGTACTGCTACAACTATATTTTTGCACCCAGCCCACATCCACGTCCACTGTCAGACTCAGAAAGATTAACAGTGAAACAGGAAGCACTGGCATTGGCTTAAAGTTGCCTGGAAATGGTGAAGTTACAGACAGGTTTTCTTCAGTGTCACATTGTGCATGAATACTGCTGTCTCACTAAGGACATTTGTTCCCACACTCTGTGCCAACTTTGGTAAAACGTTCATGTTTCCAGGCATACTTTAAGTTTCCACTGTAATGGTCCTGGCTTTCCAGCCCTGAGCTGCATCACTCTCTAATCATCTTCCTGTAATGTTTGCATTTCCCAAAACCTCCCTAGCTGTGATGATTTATGTGGCTACCGTAATGAAGATTTGTCCTCCTCTGTGAAATGTAAAACATGTGGCTAATTCTTTGTGATTATTTTACTATTCCAGTGTTTGTTTCTTTAATTCCCACTGGGTTTTGTAAAATGCTGTACAAACTAAGTCTAAAGGCTGTCAATGATGCCATTTTCACAGGGTTTCTACTCAAGTTAATGTTCAGTTGCTGCTGTTCATTTTAGTCTGATATTTGAATAAGTACTGCTGTATTCAATAAAGTCTGTATATACTTGGTACACACACACAAATGTATTTATAGTGGTGATGATGTGTTATCTTTACATTTATTTTCTATTTTTTTATTTTCTGTTAATATCTCAGCTAACTATTTAGCAAATTTCGTTCAGGGTTTTTCTTTTGTTCACTCTGGAAAATAACTTCAGTTGATTCAAACTAAAACAATAATTTGAAATGTTCATATGATCTAGGCAGTAGAATACCTGCAAAGTGCACTTACTTCCCTTTAGGACTGGATATTCTGTAACTGCATCATTGGGCTCACTGAGTGAATCTTCTGGTTCTGACTTGTAGTTGTAAACATTTTAAGTTACACATGAAAATGTATGTCTATTATGGTTTAATATGAGTTGTCATGGATAGTTATGTGTGTTTGTATCTTAAAAAAATAAACACAATAACAGTTTCTCTGCTTAAGTTCACAAATACTGTCACATATCTGTGATTACAATGTGCTTTAAACAAAATATAAAACCTAATTATTATATTAACATCAAAATATAGAATACTGTGTTTACATATTTTTATAGTTCATCTCAGTTTCTGGCAGGAAAAATAGACTATATTTTAGGCAAAGCTTTTTGTTTACCAGCACACATTGAATTCAATTCAGTTTTATTTATATTTTATTTATTAATATATACTAAAACACCTGAAAACCTCACAGAAGTATTGTTACTATTAGTTTAAAGATCATTGCTTAAAAAGGGTCAAATCTAGAACTGCATCAATAAAAAAGATAAAGTTTTAAAAAGAAGAGACCATTTTCTGCCCTCCTGTGAAAATGCCTTTTTCTTTATTTTGTAATAAGTAATAAGTAATTTCCATCTGAATTCACAGATGACACATTTAATTGTTTTCTGGTGTTTTATGTTAAATAATTGTTAGTTGCAGCCCAGAAACAAGTTTATATAGACAGTTGTTACCCAGCTCTTACTCCACAGAGTAAGTAATGAAATGTAGTAAAATAACCATGTGTAGTTGCTAAAGACCCTGAAGCCTAGGAAAAAATGCCAACATGACATAGATCAAGCCCTGCAGATGAACACAGTTAGTAATATCATCCTACAATGATCAATAAAGGTCAGATAATTTGTTCAAATGATCTTTTATTTTCACGATTGATCTCAGTGAACAGAAATTAGATTAAATGTTTCTTATCCAGGCAGCTATGAGGAAAAACAGCGCTTGTCCAAATATAAGATAGATGTTACTTGTGCGAGCAGGAGCAGCCCCTTTAACAAAGGTTCTCCATGGAGACTGGTTGAGATTTCCTGGGCCTTCGCTGTAGTAACGTCGTGGATCTTCCTCAGAGGCGGCTGTCTTGTGGTCATAATGATTCCTAGAGCCATGCTTTGGTTTACCAAGGAACCCCAACCCGTAGCCAGTACCTGTGCCACCCAACATACCAGCTGCTGCTGCCCCTGCCCACTTCAGGCCCTGCTTGGAGAGGCCTTGGCTCTGGGAGGAAGGTTTTTTGTTATCATCATCTTTTGCTCGACCCCTGAAGCCATAACCACGCTTACTGGATGCATACTGTGCACCGGGGCACAGTGCTGTCATTAGCAACAGGCAAACCCACAGTGAAAGTAGCTTCTGTTGGCCAGTCATTGTTGAAGGTGAAGTTTTTGACCCTGCAAAAACACATCTATCAGTGGTAGGTCATTTACTTAAGTATTAATTCTACTAATTCTACTAATTCTTGTATTTTGTTAGCATTATCCACTAAAGCTAATGATATTGCCATGATTATTACTCAATCCTTTTATTTTTAGATGAAATATATATATATATATTTATTTGAGAAACAGAGAGGGGTTTGTTGTGTGTTGGCTGTTATTCAAACTGGAATTAAAGCTTTTGGTTTTGTGCACTGCACATTCAAAGTCACATGCTCCCCAGCACTAACACAACAGACATCGAGAATGATCCACATGCTTTGTCAACACTGGGATTAGCTATTGTGTGTGAAGCCCGTTTCTCTCTTTTATTATATCTTTGTTACCGTGTACAGTTTCATATTATTACCAAACAGAAATTATGTAGCATCAAAACGTAGATACATTACGTGTATTATTAGTATACATTTGGATTGAGATCAATCCTTAAATTTGAATCTAACAGGTAAAACATAGAAAAGTTAATTTCACTACATTCACTATAAGCAATTTTACAGTTAATCACACATAAATGTGAAGATTATTAATTAAATGTTTTATTTACCTTTCTGACTGGTCACACCAATATGTTGCGATGCTGGAGTGGCAGATCCGTACAGCACAGCAGAGCAGCCTGCTGGTTCTCAGTATCTTTTCCACTCATCACAGTCACTCAACAGAGCCTGCAGCACCTGCCCAAAACAAACCCTGCTTTGCTATTGGCTCTAAATCAGTGATACAGTACAGATTCAGTGAGCTTTGCTGACAGTTGTGACATACAGTTTCTCCTGCATTCTCCAGCAAATGCAAAGGCTAAAGCAATGTCAGTTTAATGTCAGGATTATTCTTTACAAAAACTGAACAGACCTCACAAGACCAGCAATTATATTAGTAAAGATATTTATTACTTGCGCAAGGAAGCAAGTCAACATGAATATACCATGTACAGTTCAATGTTGAGGTTGCTTGGGGAGGCAGTCTCCCACAAGTCCTTTTATACTAAAACAGCAGGTGTTTACTATCATGTTACATATGAAGATACAACCATCCTTTTGTCCTTGGTGTAGGTGGTGGTCCCATCTCCAGTTATCTCCATAAGTTATCCCCCTGACCACAGTTGTGCAGTCCTGTCTCTTGTTGTTGTCATGAGTTACACACCTCCAGCACTTACAAGGGTGCATATAATTATTCTAGACACAGGTCATCTGGGGAATGCCAGGTTATCACTGCATTCAGCTCTGCTCACACAGTCGATCTAAGGATGTAACTCTGTTGGACACTGTTAACCTGTAGAATGTAGGTTTTCACATAACCAGTAAATGTATAATAAGAAGATTTTCCCCCATCATTTAATGTTAGGAAATTCTTCTGTAAGATTAATTTGTGTCATTGATTTTATTTCATGTCTGTTTTCGTCACTACAAACGATATACTCAGTGCTACAAACAAATCTAAATTCTGAGACAAGGCTTTAATTTGCAGACTAATTATGGATAACATTTTTAGAGGTTTGTGATTGCCTTGCATAAGCATGTGCTCAAGTATGATGGCCAGTGTTGTATATTGTTTGTGTTTATTGAGTCTTCATTTTGGTCCCTCAGAAAAAGTGTATATTTGTCAATTTAAAGCACAAATATGTGAAAAAAAATTACACTCAGAGCAAAAAAAACATAAACTGAGCACCTACCCTCTAACAACTATCAGTGACAGCACACTGAAATCCTTTGGTAAGAAATAGCCAGAAATAAATGAGCAAAGAAATAAAAGAGCTCAGATGATGTGGAACAAAAAATATGATTGTTCTGAAATATGAGGGAACAAGTACTCTTGAGGGCCCACTGCATAATTAAAGTGTTGTTCTATTCAACTTGCAATATGGATTAACACGGTGAAAGGGGTGAAAGCTGTTTTACAGCTACAAGGACCTTAGTTTGATCCACAAGCCAGGTATCTTTCTTGTTTGCATGTTCTCCCTGTGCCTGCGTGAATTTTCTTTGGATACTCTGGCTCCCTCCAGGTTAATTACTGACTCTAAATAGCTCATAAGTGTGAATATAGGTGTGAGTGGTAGTCTGTCACCATATGTCAACCCTGTGATAAACTAGTGTCCTAGCCAGGGTGCACCCCTCCTCTTACCCAGTGACAGCTGCGACTGGCTCCAGCAGTCCTGCAACCATTTTGTCTAGGGGTGAAGGGAAATAAAAAGGCAAGTGGTCAGTTTAACAAACAATAAAGGAGATTTATTGTTAAACTACTTTTTATCTAACAGTAGTGGGATTCAAGTTGCAAATCAAATAAACAAAAATAAAACAAAACTATACAATGGCATGAAATAAACAACCAACAACAGGCAAACACAAATGCTAACAAAGGTTAGTACTGGGACTTATACAGGGAAGGATGCAAAGAAAAGAACAACCAGTTTCCGAAAGCCTGTCTAAGGCTGTGTTAGGCTTGGCTTGGGTCTGAGCACATGGAAAGGGCAAAGGTTAACTCAGGCCTGGCAAAGGCTTTAGCACATGGTAAAGAGTCAACCTATTTTCACATACAAAGTAGCAGAGCACAAGGCCACATAACACCTATGTTACAACAAAAGCAAGAGACCATAACTTGCACAAGTGGCCAATAGAAAAGTCTACCATTACCAGACAGCACTCACAAGCATGTAGCAGGGCAGGGTGTCCCAAACAATAGCCACCCGGAGGTTTAAAGCTGTTCCCCTTCATACTGCCATATGAAGTGGGCTGCTGTCCTGGTTGGTGGGAGTCCCAGTTTGCCATACCAGTAGTTTGTCCACAGGAGGTCAGGTTGCAGGTGGCAACAGGAACACAAAGGAGTTTCTCGAAGTGTGGGCACCAATCTCAGGTGGGGACAGGTTGTAGCTGATTTGCATAATCACACCCACTTAACACAGCACTCAGAGGGGTAGAACAAATGGGGAAGGTGAGTAACAAGAAAGAGCATAACATTTGGGAATCATTTGTAACTAGTATAGAACTATTTGCATAGAACTGTGTTTTATTGACCTTTTGCAGCTATGCAGGTGTAATAACTGCAAAAATAAATTTGTATAGAATGAATATTACAGTGTGTTCTGTATTTCATTGTGAATGTGTGTGTTCAACATAGGTTAAAAGGCTTGTTTAGAGATCATATAGCACATTAGGAACATCTAGAGGCACATTTCAGACTCACTGACAGTTTCTGTGAAGACATTAATAAAAGAAGACATTAAAATGAGATAATGGTGAAGTAGACATTTATTTTGGATTGCTGGATGTCATAGTTACACAACATTCACAAAAGAAATCTGAAGAATATTTATTTTTTCTATAGTATAATACAGTAATAAAGTATCATCCCACTTATAGTTAAATTTCAAAGTGGTCAATGATAAAAGACCTTGTTTGTGCTCTGTGTGGTTTGCATCACATGCTTTTAAATGCTGGCACAACACTCATGCTCATCTGACAGTGATGATGCATTTTCACATTTCTTTCATGTGCAAAAACAAAATGAAAACTTTGTCATGCAAAGAAACATTTCTTTCTAATTGGTTTAGTAAATCCAGCATGTTCACATTTCTCTGCATAGAATAGTTTAAGTGGAAAAATATTAGTGTTCACTATTACTTAATATGTTGCATGACCCAGTTTTTCTTTTTAGGATGAATGATATTGTTTCAGGCTCAAAAACTAGCAGATGTAACTGTGTGGCATTAAGGATCCGTGGCCTATCTAAAGAACCTAGATGACGTTCTCAAAGAGCTGCATGGAAGCCATTATATTATCATCCTGTTGAGAAAAGAAAAGAAAACAAGTGGCTGTTGTGCACAAAGTTACATAATTCAGTCTGTAACCATACGGTAAAATAATGAAGATGGGTTTACCTTTTGGCAGGTTTCTATAAATTCATCTATCGTCACTACTCCATCTCTGTTACGATCCATTTTCTGAAATATGTACAGGAGAGATCCTTGTCATATTTAGTCAGATAGTGAGTATAATATTTTGTGTGCTAGTCAAGCTAATGTAAATACATTCCTAAAAAATAGCATTGGCTCTAAATAATATTTCTAATGTTCAAATAAAGAATCGAGGAGTGGTGGAGAAGTATCTGGGGGTGTTACAGAATATGTACGAGAACAGTGGTGATCACATCAGTGAGGGTGTGGTAGGAATGATGGCCTGGTTCAAGGTGTAGATGGGTTTTAAACACGGATCAGCTCTCTGTCACTTTTATTTGCTTTAAGATGAACAGGTTAACGAATGAGATCAGACAGAAGTCTCCATGGACTGTGATGTTGGCAGGTGAAATTGAGCTCTGTAGTGAAAGTAGGGAGCAGGCTGAAATGAACTTCAAGAGACAGTATGCACTGGACAGAAGGGAATTGAAAGTCAGTGGGACTAAGAAGGAGTATATATATATATATATATGTGCGTAAGTGAGAGAGAAGGTGGTGGAATGGTGCTGTTAAAGGAGTAGAGGTGGCAAAGGTGGATGAGTTTAATTACTTAGAGTTAGCAGTTCAAAGAAAGGGTGAGTGAGGTAGCAAAATGAAGAAGCGAGTACGGGTAGGGTGAAGTGGGTGGAGAAGAGTGTCAGGAGACAAAAAGACAAAAGACAGAGCTGGAGGTGACAGAACAGTGGAAAATGCTTTTATTGAGAGTAATGAGAATGGGCAGGATTAGAAATGAGTATATTAGAGGGACAGTGCAGGTAAGATATAAAGATTCAGAGATAAAGTGAGAGAGGGGAGATTTAGATGGTTTGGGCACAGAAGACAGTATTTCAGGAAAAAAATGCTGAGGATAGAGCTGCCAGACTGGAGGAGAAGAGGAAGGCCAAAGTGGAGGTTTGTGGATGTGATGAATGAGGACAAGCAAGAGGTTGGAGTGACAGAGTGTGACGCAGAGGACAGAGTAAGATGGAGATCAATGATCCGCTGAGGATACACCTAAGAGGAGCAGCTAAAAGAAGAAGATTGCCTCAATCCAAAATAACACATTTTTGCACAGTATGTGGAAAAAGGTGTATAATTCTTGTGTCTAAAACACATCTTTAAATATATTATAGAGTGTGATGGATCAAAAACACTGCAGTAACTATGGTGACACACACTGACACACTTTTATAAGTGGCAATGATTAGATTGTGGGGTTAATAGATACAGAGATCACATACCTGGAAGAATTTCTCGACATGCTCAAAGGGAGAGTCATCTCGTACACTGGGTAGGGTATACCTGCCCATCATGTCATAAATGGATCTCATTATTGCCAACATTTCCTGCAGAAAAAAAAATCAAATAGTACATTTGTAGAAATCAAGGGGCAAATGGTTTTTGGTTTATTTTTATGAGAATGTTAACTGTACCTCCTTAGTAATATAACCATCCTTGTTGATATCGTACAGATTAAACGCCCATCTCAGTTTCTCTGTGACAGAGCCTCTAAGCAGCACAGATAATCCTAACACAAAGTCCTGTAAAACAAAAAGTATTGTAGCTCACTTAAAACTAGAACTAAAAACTAGATCTCTGCCACACTTGATTGATGACTACCACAATCAGATTCCAGCAGATGCAGGAAACCTCACCTCAAACCGGATGGAGCCATTTCTGTCCATGTCAAATGCATTGAACAAGAAATGTGCATATGTGGTCGCATCTGAGAACAAAAAATGATTATACAGGGTTGACATTAACAGTATGCCTGAGGTTCATTACAATAACTAAACCTAAAAATGTATTTCCAAATAGCTAACTTTCTGACAAGTCTCCTGACTGTGATTGGCTGCTGTGTGAAATCAACTCAACTCTACAATTAAAAGTGGCAGATGAACAAAGAATAGCACTTGGCAAATACTGTATAACATGCATTAATTAATCCTGCAAGAAAATCTGATCATTTTTCCATTTTTTATAGTTTGCATTATCAAGTAACATGCTGTACCTCCTTGAGGGAAGAACTGTGAGTAAATCGTTTTGAAAGTTTCTTCATCCACAAGTCCACTGGGACATTCCTGTAGAAATGTTAACATTGTTTGTAGTGTAGAAACATATATTCCTACTATATTTTTATACTTTATAATAAAAGTGAAGTAAATTTATTTACATTGCAAAATACAAAGTACATAAACATTAGTACAAACTCAATGATATTTTCTATAGCTGCTCCGCTGACAGTGAGTATGAAACAGCAAACTGTATTTAAGTGTATTTAATTACTCAGAGCTGCTGGCGCTACTGCAAAGATACAACAAATATATATATAGTGTTATAAGTTAATAAATCAAAGGTAATAGAGCAGCAGTGTTTTGTTTCTCCATGTCTTCCAAATAGCTTGAGTTTCTTCTTTGTTGCAATGATTAAATAAAGATTGGATTATGCTGTGCTGTGAAGGATTTGTAAATTGTTTCCATCAATGTAACTTTATTTCATTTTTTTGTGTTACTTTTACATGTAATCAGTGTGAACTACATCCCAGTTTTTGTCTTGACTTTAGTTTGTTTTTGACTGTTTTCCTACATTTTTGAAGCCTCTGTAAAGCGACTGGAGCTCCTTCCTGGTGAACTGGGTCTGGGCTTGGAGCTGTTCGAGGCCCTCAGGTTGGTGACGTACCATGGAGAGCTCGAGGTCACTGTCACTGTTGTCTGTCAGATGGAAAACAGAAAAATTGGGGCAGGTGGGATAAAAAGGAGAGGAAGGAAAATCGAGAGAATAGTGGTAAGACATGAAAGAAAAACAGAAGAATGGGGAAGATCTGAAAATGCTAGAAAATCAAACATAGCGGAGGAAAAAAAACTTTATATAACTCTTAAAGCTCACCGTCTTAATACAAACGAAATATAACTCTGGAAACAAAAATAGGTTTTAAAGAAAAGGTGAGAAAAGGAAATCAGTGAGCGATAAACAGGAGTAAAATAATGTTACAGTATTGTACAATAATAAAAGATAAAGGGATTTGTTAGAGGATATTGTAGCTTGAATAAATGTTGTTGAAACAGGTGTTACATTTATTTTTGACGTCACTATTGTATAAATTGTAAACAGAAGTAGCAAATTAGATACTTAATGTAAAAATAATACTAATAATAATGAAAAAACAGGGTAGACATTTAAGGAAAGGTTGAAATGACTAAATAAAATGGACATGAGGCAGTACTCACCCTCTGGACATGATCAAAACAAAAAGGATGAGGACATCGAGGAGAGATGAAGAATGGGAGGAGAAGAAGAAAGTTGCAGGACTGTTGTATATTTAGACTGAAATCAATAAGTTACTAAAATTTACACACAGTGAACACATTATTAATGGATGTGTTTATGTTTTTCAAGTCTGTCTCAAAACAATAATTCATATGAAAGTATGAATACATTTACCCATAACTAAGTAAATAAGTTTAACAATAATATTATGCTATACACAGACCCACATATACAAAAGTTTTGACTTCATTCAGTTTAATTTTTGGACAGATTCGCTCTGTATGTCTTACCTTCCAGTGACAGGGGCTCCCAAATGCCAAACTGTTTGAGTACGACAATAAACAGTCCAATAACAACAACAATGGCAATTATTTCCATGCCTTCCAGTCCCATTTTTGCAGTGTATTAGATATCACCTCTGCAGAAAACGTTTTTAAAAAAGCTTTACAAAAGCTTTTCTGGTTTTTATGGTTAACCTTCATAAAGCTGCTTGCATTCCCCAAACCTGCTGCTAATCATCTCCTTTGTATCAGTGTTATTGTACAGGCATCAGCAATTATATTCGCCTAAATTAAACCCCTGCTTTTAATCACCGACTAGTCACAGCAAACTGCAGAACGCCATCCTCTAAGTAAAGAGATTCAAACTCCATAATTTTTCTCAATTCCCCAAATTATCTGAAGCTATATCCACTCGTGAACGCTCTCTTTCTCTGTTACTACCCTGCAGCATTTTGTATCCCGGAGGTTTCATTTTAGGATCTCTCCTGCAACTCCATGAACTCCGTGGCTCTCACAGCACTCATTCCATCGTCTCTCAGTCCTGAGATGTATGTGTGTTTGAGTCTGGTGAGGTGGGAGTTGTTACTGAAGGAATTTCTTTACTAATAGTCTGTGATTGACACTTGCTGTCTCTTTATTTGCTCAGTCATTTCAAGGACGCAAACCTGTAAAACCAAGCATTGATCCACATCCGCTGATGGCTGGAAGATGAACAGCACTTAGAGTTAAGTAGCCTGCCCTGCCCTGTGTGGCGCTGCTTTTGTGTTGTTCAGTGATACACACAGTCAACTCAGACCCCTGCGACTGTTGAACAGTGCTTTGTTTATTACATTGTAGTTAAGAATAGTAAAGTAGAACTGGATAATATGTGTTGCAGCAACGCTGTGCTGCACACAACAGAGGCCAGATTCTACCTTCTGTAAAATGTTTCATTTAGCATATATGAGCTATGGCAAACTACAAATACTTTTTCCTTTAAATATATAAGTAAATGGTTGTATGCTTATATTGTGCTTTAAAAATACTGAGAGTAAAGAAGAGTATGTGTATATTTCACAACTGATGACTCTGCACAACATAATGGATTCAGTTTAAAAGATGGATGGAGGGCAAATCAATGGTCGAGAGGTAAAATGTTGGTCTTAGAACAAGGAGATAAAGCAGGCCAGAAATGCATTTTGATGGCCAGGGAAGGTTTATGTAGGTTAGAAACTCCTGGTAGACTCATTTGTGATGTGCAATACGAAATCTATCTAACATCTTTAAGATGTTATGAGACAAACTAGAAAAGTTTTTTTCTAAAATGCACAGATTCTAAAATCTGTGATTTGCCAATATGCTTGAATCTTTGTCTGACAACAGTACAGACCAACTTGACTGGCCAAGTTTAATGCCTACAGTCAGGACCAAGGCAAAAAGACTGAAAAGCTTATGAAATATTCAAATAACAATGATGATTCCAAAATTAGGAGGCTAATTGGTAACAGGCAAGGACAAGATGTATAAAAGGCCCAGACTTTGCAAGCAAGATGGGTCGTGGCTCATCATTTTTTGTAAATTTGCATGGCACAGAGGTTTTTCCATGGAGTAATTAGTTATCATTTGCACAACACAGAAGCACACTCTGCCATTACTCAAACATACAAAATGGATAAGCTTATGTGAGAACTTGCTTGCCATAAAAATAATGCAACATTATAGTGTTTAATGCACTCTAAGTGCTGATCTACCCCGTTCTTTTATTAAATACAGACAAGAGTGAGGTGACTTGAACTTGCAGAGATGGAGACAATGCAGCTATCAGCCTGAAGACCAGGCTTTAATGACTGCAGAGAGAGCAACATTACCACTCAGATCCTGAGTCCATCAATCAACACTATCACACAAGTTCTCAGTACACAGTTAAACACCATTATTTTTGCTTTCACTAAGCACTCATAAAGCTTTAATTTTTTTCAGGCATTTTATTTTTGGCAAGAGTCCTCATGCATGCACCTTCGTACGCCTGACCATCCTGGTCTATGAATAAAACTATAAAAAATATATTTTTATAGAGTTTGTGGCAGCTTAAGAACTTCCTCTGTTGCACAACAAGTACTTTGTGACTACAGCTAAAAAGATGCAACATCCTCTGCTGATGCCTGTTGTGTGATCACAAACATATTTTATTTGCACTTTCATAAATAAAGAAATAATACAAATTAAATTAAAAAAAATTAAGATGGCATTAAATTATGTTGTGCATTTCCACTCAGAGCACAGTATGTTCCCCTGAAAATCACCAAGCAGCATTGGCCTCTGCAAGATTTCCACCCGAATGAAAGTGGGAACATGCCACCATCTACTGTTGAGAAGCAGAGCTGCACTCAGATGCTAAAATGTCCACAGAATAGCAGATGGCAAAGTGAAGATGATAATGATTTTGAAATGAGAAATTATGTTTTCTATCATGAAATGCAGTGATTTAAATTATACTATATACCTAAAGGTTTCATAGGTTTAAATCAAGACCCCTTTCATATATTCAGGTCAAACTTAGGCATAGGATTCTGAAGTGGTTGAAGGTGGTCACATTTGTTGTATCACTGTTTTCATCAGTTTCTTGTGCAAGCCACATTAGCAATGACAGCAGTAAATTGATCTGGATGACAACAAAAGGTATATAAAATATAAAAGTGAAAACTATTCAAATATATATTTTGCACATTTTATGAAAATAAGGTCACTGTGTGATATTACTTTGTGGATTGCAGAAAAGATTGTCCAGTCTGTCAAGTGCATGACCACAGCAGACTGTCTACACTGTCTGCCTGCACAGAAGGGCAATGTCAATAATTTAGATAAAGCAAGAAAATTGGGGCATGTAAGGGCAGTCAGTGGAAGACACTGTGCTCTTCATCTACAATACATGCCACATCTCCATCTGTGATTCATAAATACACTAAAAGATTGTTCATTTCTTATTAATGATGTTAATTTCAATGTGATGTAATTTGAATAGTTAAGACTCAGACTAGATATATTAGGCTAAATTTATTCATTGTAATTTCTCTGAGATTAAGTGGTCTGGCAAAAAATGTCTGTCTGTACAGTGAGTGTTAGATCAGGAGGGAGAACATCTGTATGTACCACAGTGGCTCAAACTTCTACGAAGCAGAATCGGTTAAAGTGAAAGTGGCGGAGAGAATTCACTGACTGATTAGCTGTTAAAATGAAGTGGCATTTAGTGAAGAGAGAGGTATGTCTGTAAACACTGACTAGAATGAAATAAGAGTGAAAACATTATTAAATGTAGACATACAGCAAACTGAAGATAGGGCAGATACTTTAAAATTCATTTATTCTGCAGTGCAGGAGTTTGAAGGCCTGCTCTCTTCCTGTGCTTTGCTCTTCTACTTTCAGTGCTGTCACACACAGTCATGTGGATGTTTAATATTCTTATTAGTTTCTCTGGGTGTTAGCCTGGTGTGGTGTCACTTTATATGCCTCTACCTGGGCCTTGTTGTGTGGTGCTAGCGATGATCCATTTGACAAGACAGCATTTCATCAGAGATTTACGTGACAGCCGTGGTCTCTGCCACTTGGAGCCCTCCGTCTGTTTGCCTGGATTTGGATCTTTCCCATTGGCATCAGGCAACAGATCGCCATCCACTGCTTTCTCATCTGCCTGAGGACACACAGAAAAGAGAGAGGAAGTAGAACCACACACTGTCAGAGGTTGAGAAAGAAAAAAGCAAACCTAAACCGAGAAAAGGAGACATTCAACCCAGGTGTGTCTTTTAAGGCAAAAGCTTCTTCACTTGGATCCAAACACCTCAAACTTGGACTCATCTTTCCACAAGACTTGGGTCCAGTTATCTAAAGCTAAATGTTTGTTCATCTTGGTCCACTGCAAACTTTTCCTCCATCGTGTTTTGTTTAACAATGCAGTCAGTTCAGGAGCAGTGAGGACACTTGATATTTGTCTTCTTGGATTGGACAGATGTGCAGTTGGGCCTTCCACTGTGTCTTTTGACCTGATTCAATCTAGTTGCAGTTGTCTGGAGACTTGTAGATAACCTTGATTTCTCAAGACTGACACGTTACTATCATTTCATTTTTAATTCTAGTTTACACTGAAACATACAGGTCATTCTATAGAGGAAGAGCCTAATATAAACTCAAATGATTTGTTCGGTGGCTATATGAGTTATTTTAAAGTATAACATCTGAGGGGGCGTGCACAATCAATTTAGAACCTTCCACATCTATCTGGAAAAAACAGATAGTTTTTCAGGTTTAACACCGATTGAGTAGCAAATGGCAGCTGTTTTGTAAAAGGTAATCTTTGAAGTTTTAGATGGTTTATCTTTCAAATTTTACCATGTCTTGTGTGTGTTTCCAAATGTTTCAGATCACAAATTCTGATCATTTGTTTTGAATACCAATTATGAAGTGAAAATAAACACACGTATTTATTCATGTAGTTACACGGCTGTCATCTTCTCCACTTAAACTAAATGCTGCATGTTTTAACACTGCAGTTAGAACTGGGTAAGTTTATGTACAAATGTTTTTTCATATATTATACACATTAAGAAATGTTAAAGTCTTAAATGTTTTCAGTTTCCGGGAAAAGAGAGACAGAATAGAAAAACATGTAATATTCCTGTAACAGGAGCACTTCTGAGAATAGGGACAAGCAGGCTCTCATTTTCCATTTTCAGCATCAGATAACGTCTTCTCATCTGACACTGGACACATTTAATGTTTCTGTAGTGTTTCAATTGGTTAATTCAGTCATCATAAAGCTCCACCTTTTACAATAACCCACCTTCTGTTAATTCATCTAAATACAACTAATATTGTGACAAAAGATTTCCAAATAACTCATTTGTTAATAATAATACAAAATAATAAATACAGGACACTACTACATGTTTAGACGTTTTTGTAGGTTTAGGTTTATGCAGGGTATATTCTTTCCTTTTATTATTTGATTCCTTAGACCCACCTCAGCTTTTCTCTGGTTTGTCTTTTCCTTGCACTCTTGTCTACTTCATGTCTATGCGAAGTCTTCTGTTGAATGGTTTTGTGAATAAAACAGTTTTCTTTTAGAGACTGACAAGAATATAATGTATGGAGATTGTGGTGGAAATACACAGAATGATCTGGGGAGCTCCTTGTGTCTTCTATTTGAATATGAAATCATGCCACAGCATAGAGCATCAAGAATGTCGCTCAATAATTCACATTCCTTTAAACCGCATCAATAAAATATCAGTGTTGGCCGCTATGGTGAGGTGAATGAAGACTAAGCGTAAAACACTGATCCTAGACAAACCATCCAAAAGTCACAAAACACAAGCACATGAACATACTGCACCTGTGACAGACACACAACCACACAACTAAACATGCATGAACACACGTTCAGGTGCAGTCTCATACAGTACATGCAGCATACACTATGTCTTTTTAGTTCATGATTTCAGTGAGTAGAAATACATGTAGTTGTCATGAGAATTTAATTTATTTAAAACCTAATGTTCAAGTCAAATTGTGAAACGTCGCTCAAACTAAATTAAGATCCTGTTAAAATTTCTCTAAACATGCACAAAGTGGTCTTCACGTCCAAAGCACAAAGCATTACTGAACAGCAAGAACTGTGTAGTGAGTAGTGCCAATGTCATTTCTTTGAAAATGAGGCAGTTGGCTGTTATAATGACTCCACAAACGATCAGTTTTTCCTGCAGCCTGGGTTTTTAGTCGGTTTTCTCTGCACAGTTCGTTACCAACTGTGATTTTATTCTGTTTGCCATATGGTTCAGATGTTTTGCCTCAAGTTATTGGTCAAAAGAAACACATATTGCATATTTGCCTCAAGGTCAGCATGACACAAGGAGCGAATAAGCCACATCATAATTTTCATAAAAGTTTGAAATTACTAGTGGTGAAAGGTAAATCAAGTATTGTACATGATGTACTTTTTTTCACCACTACAGTTATCTGATAGCTTTATTGCAGGAAAACATTTGAAATACATCTAATCTAATTTAATCTAATCTAACCAGTGTTTTTACTTTTGATAGTTCAGGTAGACAGTACAATATAACAAGTTCTACCAAAACCACACTGCAGGGCACAAACAGCAGTATTACTACTAATTAATACGTCTACACGTAGATGCAGTTTATTCCAACAACAACTAAAATATAATATATAGTGATAAATGTTCGCTGTACCTGCATTGCGTGTGCTTTTTGTCGATCTTTTGCACAAATATCGCCGCAATCCTCCACCACTCGCGCTTCTCAGCGACGCTCAGAGCTGCAGCAGCATGCGGAGACAGAGAGAGAGCAAACCGGTGTGTGAAGGAGGAGCTCACAGTCAGACGAGCATATAATTACTTTAATCATCACATCAGTATGTTGCAGGAAACACAGGCTCGAACCTGAAGAGAAAAAGTATTCCGTCAGTGAGCTGCAGTCGTGAAAGTCCTCAACAGATCCAGAGGACGCATCAGTTCTGCGGAAGCAGGAGCTGCTCTCAACAAGTGACGAAGAGGCAGAGCATTTATAGAGTCACAGAAGGAGCGAGGTGTGGACGAGCTGTTTACATCGTGATTAGAAGAGCCAGACATATTATAACCTGCACGGGTCCAAACTCAGACAGTCCGACTCTGCGGAAATTAAAAACGATTGCTGTGTTTCACATCGTCCCAGCAGATTATATAGCTTTGTGTGATAACTTTCTGTATGGCCCTGCACAGATTTATTAATCATAAAAAGATGAGTATTATATTTACTGTTACTGTCTGAGCAGGAACTTTTATCACCTTTTGTTGACAGCATGTGAGTCACTTTCATGTAGCTGAATTACAGTTAAATAAAAATGAAAACATATCAACAGCTAAAACTGTACTTTGGATCTGTATTTTGTTTCTTGCAGTGAACAAGAGCAACCATTCATTATTCAGAGAAGATCTTCCACAACACTCATATGTTAAGATTTTTTTGGTGCCACTTAATATTTTAGTGCTTAAAAGGAAATGTCATAATACTTTAATACTTTGTGTGCTCTCTGCCAAGAACATAAGTGTGATCTTTTTGTTGGTTGACAACTTCCACGCCACAGAAATGCAAATTTTCATCACAATTTAATAAATAGATTTAGCATGTGTAATGTACTGACACCACAGAATCAAAATGGCATCAGTCTGCCAATTTTAATTTGGGTTTTGAAATTACAGCCCAGGGTGCATTTTGTACTGTGCACCTGTTTCTATCCATGGTTTCACATGAACTTGAAAGGTAAATGAATACGAGGACAGGAAGCTGCCTCCCATTCCTAAAATATGCTCTGACATTGCCTCTGCATCTGTTAAAGTGTCTCCTTTTGAATCCTGTGGAGGTCATGAGGAGGATGGGAGATTTTTATTGTCAGGGGGAAAATGCTAAGAAGAGACGAAGACCAACACGGAGGGAGCGAAGGAGAGAAAGATGATTTGGGTTTTTTAATAAAAAATAAATATACATATTTTTTTACAATCTATAGGCTCAATAAAATGTATTTTTTTGTTCTGCATTGATAGTGAATCCACACAGGACTGAACCTGTTTAGACATTAACACTGAGAAATGCATGTTATCTGCTTCAAAGGTCCCAGGAGGGTCAGAAGCAGTCCCAGCTGTCATTGGAAAAGAGGCAGACCTGGAAAAGAGGTACATCTTGGACAGGGCACATGTGTATCACAGTGCTGACGACAATAATTTCACACCTGTGGGCAAATTGGAGTCAGCAATTAATGTAATTGCTTTTGGAGTGTGGGAGGTGACCAGATCACCCAGAGAAATCCCACATAGATACAGGGAGAACTTCTAGCTGTAAGGCTAAAGCACTGTGCCATAGTTTCTCCAAGTTGTTTTTGTTATGGTATGAAAAGTCTCAGTATCCAGACAGAATACATTTTAACTCAGCCAGAGGCTGCGGAGGTCTAATTAGAAATGGCAGCAGTGTACACAATGACTGAAACATAAGCAGTTTCATGTGCATGTATGGGATGATTTCTAATCATTTGAATATTATGCAAACTCATGATGATTTCCTGATGATACAAAAAGGGTCTCACAGTCGGCAGTTCTGTGAGAATAGACACGGTGCTTTAGGCTAAATCATCACAAGCTACTTCCAGTAGTCTTGAAGGTCAGAGATACTGTAGATCCAAGAGCTGGACTAACAAAAATTCTGACCCAATGACTTGGTGACCTATATGAAAAGTTGAAGGATCACGAATGTTAGCAGGATACAGCCTCTGGAACCGCAAATGTCTGTACGAAGTTTCATGGAAATACATAACATTTGCAGAGATGTCTCTGAACCAAAGTGATGGACAGACACTGCCACACTGCCATCCCCAGAGTCATACCATCAGCACAGGACTGACAAAATGCATTAAGCATTTAGGTAATTATACATCATTATCTTCAGCTAATTCTCATTTGTCAGAGAACGGCTTAATTGACCATGTTTAATGGCTTTTCCACTGTTGCCTCCATCATCAGTAAGCTGAAGAAACTCAATATTTTTGCTCTGTCTGTCCTTGCCTTTTATCTTCCTACAAGTCTGCCTCAGTCCTGCAGACAGTGAACTTATTTTTAGACTTGCAAGTTCCACAGAGACTTCAGTTTCCCTGGTGGCTTACACATCAGCTCACAGTTTAATTGAGGGTGCATGTTAAGTGTAGATGTACCTACTGTGTGTGTGAGTGTGTGTATGAAAGAGAGAGAGAGAGAGAGGGAGGAAGGGAGCGTCTTTTATTTTCTCTTTCCTCATAAATGTTGCAGCTCACGTGCATGGCTGCACACATTTGCGCGCGCATTCACAGATGCTAGCTGTGCCACAAATATACACTGCTCATCATCCTTTTGCATGATAACAGTCATGAACACCACCTTGAAATCTAACATTAAAACCTTTTTATACCTTAGCATGCTGATATAGTCACAGTTTAAATAGCTGTACAAAACTCTAGGATTTGCCTTGCATGAAAACAGCCTCATAGCAAAGAGGACATGAAAGGTTTGTTGTTGTTTACCTTATGTGACTATAAGTCTTTCCTCAAAGGTTCAACACATAAATGACAACATATATAGAATAACCCAAATTGTATCTATGCAGATATTTCAATAAGCAAAACTGTACAATTAAATACAGTTATACAACATGTGTAGTACAGTAAAATAACATTTTTAGCAACAGCCTATGAAAAAAACTACTATAATAATCATCATCATTACTAAACTTTGAAATGAATGTCTTCACATAGCAAACAATATGTTAATTCAGTACCTTTTTTCATCACAGGATCTTATCTACACTGCCCATAAAAAGTTTTCACCCCCTTTGGAAGTTTTCA
>OMLM01018543.1:138077-149585 GCA_900302695.1 Helostoma temminkii | reverse complement strand
CTTATTCTGCTTTACTCCCTCTTCCTCTGACCTGCTCCCAGTCTCCATCTTTCTCATCTTTCTTTATCTCTCTCTCTCTCTCTCTCTCTCTCTCTCTCTCTCTCACACACACACACACACACACAATACAGTTGCAGTTTCTCTCTCTCCTGACCGGTGATTATGTTCTAGTGCAGAGTATCTGTGCTTAGTTTGTGCCTGTGATTAGTCTGATGCAACACCCTGTAAAATTCATAAGCTAATATGTTTCAGGGCTGTTTTTCTTGGCAGCATTAACACAGTCAGCTTTCTTTTTGAAAGAGGTTTTCATTTACTGGACAGATGTGCTTGTGCTCAAGCTGTATAACATTTCTGTTCTAATAAATCCATGTGAGAAGGAGCGCTTAAAGGTTCCTGCAGCTTACTTGTGTTTATCAGTGATGGGGTTTTTTCTTCCAAGATGTTTTCTGCTTTTGTGTAAATTGTGTTTACCCTCTGACAACAATGATTACATGGGCAGAGAGTGTTGCCATAAAAAGAAGGAGGAAGTCTGTTTCTACTTTTTCTCTTTCTCAAACAAACTCATATTGGGATGATGTGTATACACTGGGAATACACATGCACTTAAAGTCACATTAAATGGATTTACATTTTTCTTTAGCTACTGTACAACAGATTAATAGTTTAGACTCTCCTGAAGTTACTGGTCAGACTCTAGACAAACAAGGCAAGGATAGAATATCCATGGTCTGCCTCAGTTTCCTGACAAAGATGTGACATCAGCCTGGAGGGAAAAAGGGGGGCCCGCTGAGATTCCTTCACTATCTTGCTGAGGATGTGAGAGGCTGAGGCTGCTTCAGCACCACCCCCTTCATTTCCACAGATTGTCAACAGGAAGACTGGAGGCCACAGAGAGCGGCCACACTCTGCATGAGAGGAAGGACGTAGAGGTCCAGCTGCACAGTCAGATCAACGAAAAACAATCAAGGCAAAGGAATGAGCAAGAATCAGAACGAAGTGAAGAAAATCCAGTCAGCTTATCTGCAGAACCTGGAAAGACTAAACCAAGGGATAAGGCCAGACAAGAAAAGTTGGAAACCAAAGGAAGGAGAGTTTGCTGTGCAAACAGCGATGGAAAAGCTGAGGCAGCCTCCCATTGCTGGACAAGTAACCAGAAGTTCAGCTAATAGAATCAGCAGAGACCTGACCTGCTCCATATGCTTGGATCTTTTCAAGCAGCCCGTGTCTTTGCCCTGTGATCACACCTTCTGTCAGGGCTGCATCGAGGGCTACTGGTCCGGTCCCCGGGGACCTGGGCAAGGAGGCACAGGTTCCTGCCCTCAGTGCAGGAAAGTGTACCCTGGCCAAAGCTACAGACCGAACCGCATTGTTGCTAACATAGTAGAGAGCTACTGTCAAGGTCTGGAAGAGAGTGGCACTGGAGCACGTCTGGTAGATGTTGGGATGGCAGAGAGGGCTCCTGCTCCGGTCCCCCGGTGTAGCAGACACAGAGAGGAGCTGAAGCTTTACTGTGAGGAGGACCAGGAGCTGGTGTGTCTGGTGTGTGGTGTTTCCCAGGAACACAGAAGTCATACCTTGATTTGTGTGCAGGAGGCTGAAAAGAAGTACAGGGTAAGTTAGCAGTGAAAAAGATTTATGTTTTCTTTAGAAGTGTCAGCAGAATAATCTGATGTTTTAAGCAAATGTTAAAGCACAATTCAGACAGCTGTTCATGCACAAGTACTAGACACCTGTGATACTTGCTATGTACTGTAAGTACTAGAAACCTGTGATACTTGCCATGTACTGTAAGTACTAGAAACCTGTGATACTTGCTATGTACTGTAAGTACTAGAAACCTGTGATACTTGCCATGTACTGTAAGTACTAGATTTTCTTTGGTTTGATACAAATCCCTCACAAAGGGTCACTAGTACTAATGACTATTTTTCATGTGTAGGTTTTTTATCTGCACTTATTGATTGCACAAAAACAACTGATCAGTACAGATGTAACTATGTGAATGTGAAGTGAGAAGCAGTTTGATGCGCAGTGATGTCGTGTCTCTGTCCTGTCAGGCCTCTCTCAACAGCTCCATGGATTCTCTCAAAGCCGAGCTCAACACAGCACTGCAGTGTGACAGGGAAGCTGAAGATGAGGTTAAAAACCTCAAGGTGAGAGGAACACAAGAAACAAAAATTCACTATATGTGTTTCTAATGCTGCTCAGACTCTAAAAGCATGTTTGAGAGTAAACAGAGCCAAAGGCTTCGCAATAAGAGCAATAAAAGATAAACGATCAAATCATTTTGCATATATGATTTCATGACTTCACTGTTGTCATTGATAAATGTAACAATGGTTGCTCCCACTGATGATGTTAATCATATTGCACGGACTTAGGAGCACACAGCTGACCTGAAGCAGCGCATTGAGGCCCAGTTCAGCGACCTGCACCAGTTTCTGTACCAGGAAGAGAAACTGCTGCAGGTGAAGCTGAAGACGGAGGAGCGCAGAGAGCTGATTCGTTTGGATGAGCATAAGGCCCTGCTGTGTGTGGAGATCTCCCGTCTGCAGAGAGCCGTTCAAGAGATAGAGGAGAAGCTGAAAGAACAGGACCCGTTCACGCTGCTCAGGGTATGCTCAGCTTATAACCTCATACACAATGAATACAGTGCATCTAGAAGGTATTAAAACCATGATGAGTCAGCTCTGGGTATGAATAAGAGGATAAATGCTGAGCTCTTGATTTCCACCAATAAACTATTAATATCACACTGAAGTCAGAAAAAGTAAAGAGGTCAAATTTGGTGTGAAAGTTAGCTCTCTACATCATTCTGCCACGGATGTGTATCTCTGTGCCAAAATGCTAAATAGGCTCCAACATCAACATTCACGATTAAGCTGAGCTGGGTGTAACCATTTGGCTTTCCTGTTGCAGTTTGTACACTATTTTTAAAAGCCACAAACATGTTAATCATGTCAGTTTGCATGCATTAGCATTATGATCAAAGTTTGAAGTATTGCTACTTTTCTAATGACAAAAGTATTTTTGCATGCGATGAGCACAGACAGGATGTAGGCCGGTGACCTCACTCGTTGATCTGCGGGATAAAGAGTTTAGTTCAGGCACGGGACCACTTAAACCCTAACTGTGGGACTTTCCCCCAGCCACAGGGAGATCCCACAGGGTGGGATAGCGTGAGCTCAGACATTGATGTAATGTGGAAAAAGCTTTCTCTTCTTTTGGATACAACAAAACTAATCACTATTCTCTCTCTCTCTCCTTTCCTGTATTTATTCCTGTCTCTCATTTCAGAGCATCAAAGTCCTGCTTCAGAGGTGAGTGTGGGAAAAGTTGAACTGCTGCCCAGGATAGCTAGATGTTTTTGTTCTCTCCCTCTTCTGACTTTGCTTTTGTTGGCAGGCCATCGCTGAAGTTCGAGAAACCTGCATTTACACCACCCAGTCTGTGTGAGGGTCGGTTTGCAGGGCCCCTGCAGTACAGAGTGTGGAAATCCATGAAAGGAAGCATATACCCAGGTATTAAAAATTCAAATGTACCCATGTAGATGTATATTTCTTCTGATGAATACTTAAAATCTTTCTTTATATTTTTCCTGTTTTCAGTTCCAGCAGCCATCACATTTAACTCCAGCACAGCCAATCCTTGGCTCAGCCTGACTTCTTCCCTCACCTGTGTTCGCTATCAGACCTTTAACCACACAGTGCAGGACAACCCCTACAGGTTCAATGCTGCCCTCTCACTGCTTGGAAGCCAGGGCTTCACCCATGGACGCCATTACTGGGAGATTGAAGTCTACAGCAGTACAGTCTGGACTGTTGGGGTGGCTCGAGAGTCAGTGCCCAGAAAGGGGGTCATCAAAGCCCTTCCAGCCAATGGCTTCTGGACCCTCTCCCTCTCTTATGGCATACAGTACATGGCAGGTACATCCCCTCCAACTGTCCTGTCTCTGGAGGAGCCTCTGGCCAGGATTGGAGTCTACCTGGACTACAAGAGAGGCCTGGTGTCCTTTTACAACGCAGAGAGCATGACACATCTCTACACCTTCAGGGAGACCTTCGCTGAGACACTGTATCCTTACTTCAATTTGGGGTTCCTGGATAAAGTGCATGAAAATGAGCCCCTGAAAGTTTTCTTACCAAAGATTTGAAAATGGTAGACATTACCATAAGTTACCAAAGAAATGTGAAGTCAACTTGCATATGAGAAAAGAGAGAAAGTAGTTTTGCAGTAACTGCAAAACTTTCACATACAACAATGTATCTGTGTTGATTTTAGACTTAGGTGTCAAGCATGTATCTAAAGAAGCATTAAGAAGCATGAACTCATTTTCAGTGCGTAGACTGGATCTACTGCCACACATTTCATTTCAGAGAAGCTGTACTTTAGTGAAGAATGTGAAACTGCTTGGTCACCCGACTGTTATGAGAGTGATATATGCAATAATGTTTTTATATACAATTCAATAATCTTTCTTGTGCATGATTCACAAATACATTCAGTGGTATATTCATTAATACTTTGACTATGTAACATTGAAAAAAATGTTCATTATGTTTTTCTTGTTTCTTGTCATATTCTAATGTATTTGGTGCATTCAGGAACCTTGGGGAATGCCAATGTTTTTGATTGGTGCTAGTCACAATAGGGTGCATATAAAGCAACTTATGACCAAACGAGTTTAGATTTGGATATCTACTTTACATTTGCTGTTTTAGATGAATTAAGTTTACCAGTTGTTTACTTTGGTTGATCCAAAGTCTGATGCATGTTAAGTGTCTTCTAATGTTACACAGAAATATATTGGTGATGTTTTAATAAAAGTATTTCTTGAGAATGTGTTCCACAGTGTGTTCTTCAAATCATAATTTCATTACAAACTATACAGTAGATGTCATCATTAAAGAGTAAATTAAAAGGAACTGTTTTTGTTACTGTATTTTTTAGTGGGTCCCCAATTAGTTTGTATCATGCACCAGTGCAAGTAAAGGCACGATGTGATAGATATTCTTGTGGCTGGTTCCTAAACTGAATGATAGTTTAAGAAAAGTAGCAATATACCAAGAAGGACAGTGGGTTAGCAAACATACTTTACCTCAAAGTCTATTGTGTTAATATTAATGTTCTGCAAGGCACAGGTTAGAAAATAAATGAAGTAATAACACATTCCTTCGTTTTCTATTGTCTTTGTGATGTGATCAAACATAAGAGTTACATTATATGAATGAGATCAACCTTTTAACCCTCAGACAGTAAATAGTGACACAGTTAATATGATTAAAAAACAAGCCAAACTACAGTATATCACAATATGTACATTTTATATCTTAGTATGATGTAATTGGCTCATTGCAGGTGGTGTGACTGAATTTACTTAAAATCATTACTTCAAACTAGTCTTGTCTTTTATGGTATATAGCTGAAGAAGAGCAAAGATGTAGTTTCTCTGCATAGTTTCAGAACAGAATGAAATGTGAATGTAAAGTATGCAAGTTGGTGCCTGCGGTATCAATCCATGCATTCACAGCTCGTCTGGAAATGGGTGTGTTCCACCAAATGTTAGGGGTGAAGTCTCCAATTAGATTTGGGGTAGGTTAGCCAGCCACTTGCTTGCGTGTAATGTGTCCTGGAACTTTGTGCTTGTGTAGCGTATATGAAAGCCTTTTTTATTAATACTGTCGTCTGAGTGAAACTTCAAAACTATGGCGTCTCCAGCTGAGTAGACCTCCTCTGGTGTCTGCAAAGAGGAAACAAAAAGACAAGATTTTAAAAGAATTATTTCGTTGAACTAGTGTTTACTATGCAGAGCTGATATTTTTAACCTTACACCAGATCCACAGTATCTTCCCAGCCTCGGAGACTTGATGTCAGCGCCATCATACAGCTCCACGTAATCATAGCCGCAGTCTGCCTCCTCCTCAATCTCAAACACGTGGAAGATGACCTCCACTCCATAGCCCTTCTCAGCGGTGACCACCCAGAGACAGTCAGAGCCACTGGGGTAGTTGCTGTCTCCAAACTGAGCATGAGAGTACAAATCTTTTGTCTTGACCTCGGCTTTTAGGTTTCCTCCACATTCTGGGAATTCACAACCACAAAATTAGAGGGTCAAAAAGAGGAACTCGTAAAAATGAAGAAAAAAAATTGCAGCTTTCTTTCATGACACAAAACAAACCCATAGAAGAAATGTCACATTTAGAATTCTAGTATTTTTAGACTTTTTTGGTGGTGGAACAGAAACTTTGTGACAGTTTTGCCCACCAGCATTATATGTAGTTTCAAAGCCTCTCTTCTGCACTGAGTTGTCAGAGAAAAAACGCAGAAACATTTTGTTGCCACTAGAGACAATTGGAGAAGGCTTCTTGGTGCCACAGACACGTCCCAGAGTGGGAGCGCGAGCATCTAGCCCATCGTAGATCTCCAGATGGTCGTATGCACACTCCAGATGAGACTCCATGTCGATCTCACTGAAAACCTGAAAGTCGTTTTAAAAAACCATGAATAACTTTAAGTTGCTTACTAAGTCTTTAATCTTGGTCACAACATAAAGCTTAAAGGGAAAGAAAAGAAAAATCCACTGACATACAAGTTTGATTCGATGACCTGGGGTGGTAGACAGAGACCAGGTGCAGGCCTTCTTGCTGGGATATTCATCAGGCCAGTTGGGGCTGCTGATTATGCCTGATACACTATTTATAACAATATCACATCCCGCTGAAAAAAACAAAAC
Source organism: Helostoma temminkii (assembly GCA_900302695.1). Lineage (NCBI taxonomy): Eukaryota > Metazoa > Chordata > Actinopteri > Anabantiformes > Helostomatidae > Helostoma > Helostoma temminkii. The sequence goes on along the minus strand of OMLM01018543.1, from coordinate 142,852 downwards.
AATGAAAGCTGCATCTCTGATCACTCACATCATTTCCTCTTCTTCAGCGCAAGAGCTCTCTAGGGCATTTTCCTTGGAAAAGGCATTTGTGAAAATGAAGGAAATGTAAAACATATTGTGATTTTGGTATCTAAACTGCTTTATAGAAAAGTAGTTTCTATATGAAGACCTGCAGTAAGGGCTGCAGTTCTGTGGCTGTGTAACATGTCAAAATAGGAAAGTAAAGACTTTTTCCCAGCTTCTGTCACCTCACCAAAGGTCAGAGCTGGAGTCAGCTGTCATACTGTACCTTCCTTACAGTCGTGTTTATTATCATGCAGCATGAAGCCACTGCGACACTGACATCTATAGCTTCCAAAGGTGTTCACGCATTCATGCTGGCACCCTGCATTTCCTTCAGAGCACTCATCTATATCTGTTGAGACATTTTAAATATTTTAAATGAGAATTCCTTCGCACAACATGTGAATCTCTCACGGCAGGCTGAAGTAAAAAATTATAATTACAAAAATTATTTCTATATTCTTCAAAAATGACCAATCTGCTGTATGACACAACAAGTTCTTTGGATCATCTCTTAGCTTAACATCTCCAGAGTACAGCTTATGTTAGTATTTTTCCTTCCTGGAAATGTTTTCAAAGAGTGAAAGTGTCTGTTCTATATGGATTTACGGCCAAAGTGGAATGAAAAAGATGCTATAATTGCTTTAATTCAAAAAAATTATACTAAAATATGACAACATGTAAATTGTCCATCTGTCCATTCACCCCAATTAAATATCCTGTATAACATTTATGTAACACAAACTATTAAGATTGGACACTACACTACTTCTGAGAACAGCCGTTGCCACAGTGGATCTGAATGTTAGTGTGCAGGATATAACACCTCCCCAGCACTTCCTCAAAATGTGACTTCTCTTACCAGAGAAGAAATGAGCCTTGAAGCCCCTCTTGGAGACGGTGTTATCAGATTTGAATTCAATTCTCATATTGTTGTGTTGGGAGGTGATGACCTCAGGTTTCTCTGCTCCACAGAACTTTCCATGTAGCTTTGAGTCTGAGCTCAAACCACTGCGCACCTCCACATAATCATATTTGCACACCTGCTGGTAAATATACACAGTTTTACTTACTGCCATGGACAGAAATGGAGCTGTCATGAGCATATGATAAAACCTATGCAAAAAGACTACATTAATCACCACGCCATATATAACCTACATCATTCCCTTCAGTTTCAAACACATCAAACACCAGAGTTATTCGATATTGAATGGGAGCCACCAGCTGCCACACACAGTTCTTGTTGGGTGGGTAGTCTTTGGGCCAGCCCGGGGTGGTGAGGGAACCATTCAGCTTGGTGATGAACCCGCCACAGGCAGCTGCTGGTGGGACAAAGCACTAATTTTAGTGGTAGAAGTGTGAAAGAAAACACTTGCATGACACAAATCACAAAACCATATGTGAAGTTTCTTTAGTGTTATAACTGCAGAAATGGAAAAATATGGTCTCTTAAATTACAGGCTCCCAAACAAGCAGGCAAACAAACTAGTAAACAAAGAGGGAATGCCATTTTATTTATCTTGTTTGTTTAATTTAGGCTTAAGAAGTGTCAGCCAAGGCGTGCTGCCCTCCTGTGGTAGAAGAGGAAACAAGCAACGTTTCAATCTTGAGCTGGGCATTTTACCACAGATCAGAACACAGATGTGTGTGTTAGTGCAACACATAAAATGGCTTATATAACTTTTCTTATTTATGTATTTGATTACTTTGTTTTCAATTTAGTATCAAATTTAGTCCCCAGGCTTGTCACTGTTTTTAGCTGATCAAACACTTAGTTGGCCGGACGAGGAATGAACCCAAAAGTGGGTCAGTGCCAGCTCCAGTTTGTTGTCTTGTTGAGAGTCAGTTTCTCAGTAGGGTTTTCATTTAGTTTTCTAACTTCACCTCAGAAAAACAATATCAGTAACAGTTTTACATATTTTCAGCCAGCCATCTCATATGGAAAAGATTACAAGGAAACACTAACCACAGCAGGGAGTGGCGATAATAACTCCCCCACTGGATACACAGTCACAATGGCTACAGAGCCTTGTACTGGGAAACTTACCATCCATTATTTCGATGTTTTTTATACAACATGCATACATACATGTAGCTATATAGTAGTTATTTTAATCAATGACTTTATGTTTGACACTTTATATGAACACATAGGTTTGTCTTGAAGCGTGTGTGTGTAAACCTAACACAAAAATAAAGTGTTGTTTTTACAATAAAAAGTGTTTCAAGTTGACTTTCGAAAAGGCAGGGGAAGTTTAGTTTGACTGCAAGAAGGTCAGGAGTGTGCAAAGTCTATTTTATGTGCATAAATGCCTGTTGTAACAGAACCTTGTTTTTAGCACAAAAGAGAGGAGGATACATGAAACATACAGGTGATTAAAAAATCTTTGTCAACTCATTTATCCTTTACATCTTGTGTAGATAATACTGCTTCTCATACTCATGATAATTAAATACTACATTGAGAGAAGTAGCAGTAGTAGTGACAGTGGTAGTACCTTGCATGTTAGCTGTTGTGACAGCAGGTACATGCAGAGAAAGAGTGAGCAGACACTGATGCCATAAAGTAAAGTGACGTTACAGATGGTTAGATGTTGCAGTTAGAAGAATATTCCACATGAGGGTAGTAGTGGACCACAGCTGATGCTGATTTTAAAGTACTGCAACAGCACTGTAATGTTGGGTACAGCTTATTATGTAGAGTTGTGATCTACACTCACTCTCACAGCTGTGTCTGTCTGCTGCCAGCTCATATCCTGGGTCACAGGCACATCTGTAGCTCCCCAGTGTGTTCACACAGCGCTGCTCACACTGTCCATTGTCAGGTCTGGAGCACTCATCCATCTCTAATAAATGAAAAAACACTGAATCAGTCTTCCATGCTAGTTTAAAGCATCATCTGTTACATGTGCCAACAAAAACACCTTCTCATTTCTGGCATCTGAAATGACTAACCCTTGAAAAAGTTTGCTGCAAACCCAGCTTTGTTGACAGATCCATCAGATACAAACTTGAGCCAGATTTGGTTGGAGCTGCTTTTGATGTCGTCCGGTTTGTCATAGCCACAGAAACGTCCGAGCAGCGGGCTGCTTTCTGAACTGCCATCCCTCACTTCCACATAATCATAGGCACAGTTGTCATGTCTTTCAGTCTTCAGGGGAAAAAGCACAGTGAATTACACAGAGGATAGTAAGACAAAAAGACGATAGGTGAGGCAGAAGAATAGAAATAACCAAAATATAACATTTGCAAGGTACCTGACGAAATTTAGAAAGGTCTCAATATATTAGTCTTAATATATTATAGGCTACATCTGTCTCATACGAATTTCTGATTTTAACACAAAGATACATCAAACACAATGAAATAAGGTGAAATTTTCCTACAGCAATTTGCAGTCAAATGCACTTGACAACACTATAAATTAGAGCATTTAATATAAATCTGCCAATTCTTTTCTGGAGATCCTTTCTTGATGTTTTAATGAATAACAACACTGGTAAAGGAGAATTTACCTCAAATGACTGAAACGAGAGTCCAACACTAAAACCCTCTGCTACTGTAATTTTCCACACGCACACTTTATTGGACAGGTAGTCATCAGGATAATTGGGAGACTGGATCTGACCACTTTCCCGCTTCACCTCTCCCCCACAGATGGCTACACAGGAGGTGAGAAATGAGATTGTGTTTTCTTTGAACTAGAGACTGACTTTCTTCTGTACAGTAAAATTAATAAATTACATGTGCATTAAAATAACTTCTTTTGTCAATGTTGTACCTTCATAAAGAGCCGAAAAGCCTTTTCCCGCCCAGCTGCTGCTGCTTCTGAATTCGATCCACAGTTGACTGTCAGTAGAGATGATTGGATCTGGAAGTGTGTCTCCACAGAAACGGCCTGCCAAAGTACATGAGAAAATAAATGACATTACCTGTTGTTATGTTAAAATGTAACACAGATATGATGTTAACAACAGGTTTCTGGATGATAATTAGTGGAATAGAGAAGTATTTCATGAAGCACAGATGAAGACCTTTTAGAGAAGATATTCTCCAGAACCCATCTCGGACCTCCACGTAGTCGTACCAACACAGGTGACTCCTGAAGAGGTCCATGGAAGTAAAATTCAGAACAATCTGTGAGAAACAAAATGACACAGATGGATGAAATGGTAAGGATGTAAGGCTAATGACCGTGCATTTGAAAGAAAATTAATTTTTTTATTAACATCTTATTAATCAGCAATACAGTGTAGAAATTGTCAATATAGTAAATGACCATTGTAGCTGGAGACAGCCATTTGTTTTAAGAAATACAGTATTTACATAAACAATTTTTATTGTCTTCCAATAGTGCTATACAGCTGTCACCTGTAACATATACCATATATGTATATGTATATACATATATACATATATGTATATGTATATGATACAATATTATTATCGTAGGTACCATATTCTCAGTTTCATTTTTCTTTCTTTCTTTTTTTCTAGGGATCCCTAACTAATGTTAATGTCTGTAGCTTTTTAACTTCTTCTTCATTGCTCACCTTTTCTCCAGGAGTAACAGAAATCCTCCACACACAGTGAGCATACGCTGAGTACCCGTTGGGGAAACCAGGAGAAGAAAAGTTTCCAGTGCTGTCCTGCAGGCTGTCACCACATTCTGCCATAACCACACATCATAACATTTAACACTGTTCTAC
>OMLM01018543.1:118638-130347 GCA_900302695.1 Helostoma temminkii | reverse complement strand
TTATATATATATATCAATTAAGGTAAAATACACTGTACCAGCTTTACAGGGATCCTTGTAGTCGACTGCATCATCGAGGTGGGAAGAATTAGTGTCATCAAACTCCCAATCAACCGCCAGAGAAACGCGCAGACCGCACAGCAGGAACAAAACCGTAGCAGAGCTTGCCATTATCTAGCAGCAATGAAGTTAACGAGCAATCGCTATTATAGCGAGGAAAAGAAAAAGGCACAAAAGTTCCTCGACTGAGTTGAGTGTGACTTTAAAAACACAGCGCCGTTTTCTCATGTCTCCATGCTGCAGCAGTAATTCACTCACCTACAGCAGAGGACCGAGAGCAGAGCGCACAGAGTACACAGCAAAACACACGTCCATGCGCCACAGACTTCACTTCACCTGCAGTCACATGAGTTATAAGGTGCAATTAAGTATCAGAGAGTTTCTTTCTCTCAGTTCTGATCAATCTATTGAATACTAGTTTAGTTTAACCATAGATTAACAAACTTCAAACAAGTAAATTAAAACCAAGAGAGATGTAAATAAAACCTGCAACTGTTAGCTGGTGCTATGTTCACACTTTGCCCAGCAACCATCATTTTAAAATTAATGTTAAATTAGATAAAATAGACTGTATTTGTCCAGCACAGTGCCAGTTTGGCCTCAGAAACAAAGGTGATGTAGGTGAACTGAATTTTGAGCTGGTACACCACCTGCAGGTTGTTGGGTCCATTTCACACACATCTCTTACAGGATTAGGAAGCACTGACACATTAATTAGTGCAGCAGATGTCACATGCCTTAATAACCACTTTAAAGAGAAAATGATTCACTTACTGAGCATGAAGAGTGAAGCACCCATCCTCAGCTTCCCATCTCATCTGTGTGTACCATGCAAAATTAAACTGAAATTTAAACTGCTGAGATTTGAAACTGCTGCATTTAGTTTATTTTAATTAGGCTTTAATAGGTTCTGGGAAAAAAATACATAAATCCTGAGCTTGTTTGCTTCTCCACACCAGGCCTGTGCACAGACATTTTAAGGGCCACGTGCTCAAGCCACAAAAAGGGCACTCTGTACCTGGCAGTTATTTATGAAAAATAAACAAAAATAGATAGTATAATAGATGAATACCCATATGCAGATGTTGATACTCAACAGATATTGTTATTAATAAGTAAATATATACTGTAGATCATTGTCAGTACTGTAAACCTACCTTGAGTAAGATCATCTTAAATATAATGCATTCCACTGTAAGTCTGTGATCAGATTTCAGGTCAAAATACTAATAATATTAGATGAACAGTTAAACTCAGGTTGCAGCAGCCCTGGACTAATGAGCTGATATGACAATCAGCTGGTTTCCACTGGAGTAAGCTTAAATACTTGTCAAATGCAGAGTAACAAAGTTACTTTTAACAGCCTGCCAATAGACATGAAGTATTTTAATCAGCTATTATTATTTTAATTAGCTAATTAGAAGCTATGACTAAACCAGATAATAAAAACAGTTACAGGATAAAGTGTTGATACCTGTCTGTCACCGAGGTGGGCACTCAGGTGAGGGACACGAGGAATATCCATTAAAATAAAAAACATCTTATTTGGACAGCTCCCATTTAGTGTAACTCTCAGCAAGAAAACAAATTTACCAAAATGTCAAACTATTACTTTAGACTCATAATGCAATAGCACATGTGGTACAGCACTGAAAACTCAAATCAAGTCTTTTTGATTCTTTCTTGTGCTGTATGGTCCCACAGGCTATGTACTTTATGTTTACTTCCTCTTTGCAGTGTGTAGAATGGGCTTCAATGAAGTTCATTAAAGTTTCTTAAATGTTTGACTTCAAAACTAACAGAAACCATGCAGACTACAGACACTGTGGTCTGATGAGGTTTACCAAAAATGGTAACTTCAGTGACACTGACACAAGAACACAAGCTCAATCAATAGCCCATTCAGATGATTAGTGATGAGGACACCCAATGGACAGGAGAGGAATAACGTACACACAGAGATGAAAAGCAGCGAGACCATGAGAAAGGACTGAATGTGTGCGCTTGTGTGTATAGTTTTACAGTGTTTGTAATTAGAAAGTATCAGCTGTTGCTTGTGTCATTAAATCAGGTTTTAGTGGTATAAAGTTTCCTGCACTTAATCTCACTAACAAATGCAGACACATTGAATGACCACTTCACGTTGAAGGGCAGAGAGTTGTATGGTGCATGTTTTATCCACTAAGTGGCACTGATGTTCCAGTTGTGGAATTAAACAAACCTGCAGGAACTGTGAAACTTTATTCTAGCAAGAGTATGAGCATGACAAAATATGTGATAAACGCTATAAGGTCATTCACACAAGCCAATGAAAGAAACAGAAAACCACATTCATGTGTTTTGATTCATTTGTGAACTCATGGCACTGTGTGCTAAATGATTGAGTGTGAAAGTGAGGGAGCTGATGACTTAGTCCCACCAGCTTCACTCCTCCTCTGCCAGCACACATCTGCTGCTGAGGAGATGGGATATTGATCCAGAGGGGAGCATTTCATGCCTTGGAGATCAGCTTTACAGAATGTCTTGCTGTGTCACAGAGTTGTGAGGCTAAAGGTGAAAGGAAATCTTCAAGTGGTTGAGCTGATGCTTTGTGCTAAGTTTGGAGTGATGTCCCAGTGCTGGTGCAGGCAGGCCCTGCTTGGTGTGGAGCTGGGCATGCTGGTGGCAGTCCTGGTGACCGGCAGCGCAGGACAGATCCATGACAGGAGGGAGGCAGGGTCGTCTTGTTATGGAGGATTTGACCTCTATTTTGTTTTGGACAAGTGAGTGCTTTCACGTTTACTCAGTTGCACAAAAGGGATTTTGGTAATTGATGCATGACTCATTTAAGAGAATGAGATACAGGTGCAAACATCACTCATGTTACCTAGAGATGTTAATGCACTACTACTAATTTGTGCTACTGAACTGTAACAGACTGGTTTTAGCCTTGCAGTCAGTGTTAGTGTGTCTTGTTTATCCTGTTGAGTAAAACTGAAGTAGGGCAGTTTGGGGGGTGTGTAGAGGCAGAAAGAATCATATGAGTTACTTAATAACTTAACTTAAAAAAGCTCAATTGATCCAACTATAACTTTTTAACAGCGTTTTAAAGCTTAGGCTCAAACAAACAAAAAACATTTTATTCTGTATTATCAGAAACAAATTCACCAATAATAATTTGTATCATTTAATCTGGAGATTAACCCATTAGATGATGTGTGATTTGGGATAAAAGATCAAAAAATGCAAAATATCCATCACAGTTTCCCAGAGTCAAAGATGTCTTGTTTTTGTCTGATAGTTTGGGTTTATGACAAAATTATTGTTAAAATTGTTAAAATAATCCCAGATTCATTTTTGTGTTGTTTTATTTTAAAACACAGAAGCACATTGTTAGAAAGTAGAAATTTGTAGCGTGTATAGACTGACATAAGCATTAAATTACACCGTCCATTAATCTGTCATGAAGTTAGCCTGAAACTCCTGAACAGGTTAAGTGAAGTCATGTGTCAGTGTGTTGTTTTGTTGGCCAAGTGTAGTCATGTTTTCCTGGATGAAAACTGTAGTTTTGGAAATAGAGTCAATTCTTAATAGAGTCATTCAAAAAACACTGCAGCTGTGTTAGTTGCTTTTTGTCTCAACATACTAAGTATAAATGATTTAAAGTAGTAACACACAAGTGACACAAAATGTGTTTACACAATGACATCTATATTTGCAGTTCGTTTATGCATTAATTTCAGTGATAAAGTATACTGCAGGGATTCCTGCTGTCAGACTGCGGCTCTAATTCACCTCTTTCAGTCTAGTCCCACCATCAGCTCTCTGCCTCAGTCTGCTGAACCCTTTCTCCATCGGAGCCAGATGTTCCAGAGATGCCGAGCGTTCGCCTGCCTCTGCACTGAGACTCACATCACACGATAAATGAAAACATAAGGGAGGGAGAGGAAGAAAGGCAGCGCAGTTAGTGTGAGAAGAGACTGCAGACGTTAAACATATTTTCCTCACAATCCTCATTAAATCCTAACTTCCGCTTTAAAAGCTGAATTCTTCATTCTGCACTGGATCTTATCTAACAGAATGATGTGGCACTTCAGTTTTTGTGTGGCATTAACCAGTTAGTTAGTAAAACGAGCAAAATATTAGGCATCATAATGAGTTAATGCAGTAGTATATACAACAGCTCAAATATGCATTAGGAAGATACAGGATCATATATATATATATATAATGTAAAAATGCATTAAGCTATTACATTTTCTTGAATCTGTTGTTCTCAGGTCTGGCAGTGTGCAACATTACTGGAATGAGATATACTACTTTGTTGACCATCTGGCTCACAAGTTTATTAGGTATGTCCAAACAGAAAAAAAGGGCAAGGAGACAAATATAGAGAAAAAATATCTTTCAAAACATGACAGCCATCTCCTCTTTTTTCCAGTCCTCAGCTGCGGATGTCTTTTATTGTATTTTCAACAGAAGGAAGAACACTTATGGCACTAACAGAAGACAGGTGACATACACACACTCACATGCCTTCATGTTTGTTTTTGTATTTAGATGACGTCTCTCCTGTGTCACAACTTTTCAATTAATATTCTTTTTTTTTTCATCTGGAATACATTTGTGATCAGAGAGCAGATTCGGACTGGACTGGAGGAGCTACGCATGGTGCAGCCGGGTGGAGACACCTTCATGCACAGAGGCTTTCAAAGAGTAAGTCTGTTCAGTCAATGTGAAACTGGTCACGCTTACCCAACAATGTGGCATCAGACTTCTCAAATTAGCCTCATTTAAATTTATAGTAACTGACGCCTCAAAATCTCTTTCTCAGGCCAGCGAGCAAATATACTATGCAACTGGAGATGGTGAGTAGAAGATTTTCCTTTTTGCATTTTAATTCCAATATGGTAGAATCATTAAATAAAGAGAGAAATAACAGCTAAATCACAGCTGCTCTTTCCATCACGCCTGCTATGCGCAAAATCTTATGTTCATCTCATCTCTTACTTTTAAAAATAGAAGTGATTTCACTGGGTGAGAATTTAGATTCACTATTTATTCGGTCCTTTTCTCCAATGTGGCTCTGACTTTCAGGTTACCGAGCAGCCAGTGTCATCATAGCCTTGACAGATGGTGAACTCAGAGAAAATCAGTTCGATCTGGCAGAAAGAGAGGTGAGAGGGGTGACATTAGGTCGTTGGCTAAATGACAATAAATGAGACACTGTTTATATTCTCAAACGTACATCAGCAGGTATCATTATCACATTGTGTACATTTCCCTTCAATACCTAAAACCAATTAAACATCTTACATGGAAAACCTACACTGGATTATATACAGTAGAAAGACGCCTTCTGTAGGTTGAACAGCCTAAGCTTGTGGTGTGGGCGGCCATGTTGCACGTAGTGAGGCCCTATTCCAACATCTGTAAATGTCATTATCGCCAGCAGTGACATAACGGATGAAGGTGTGGCACAAATGCAACAGCCTGTAAAAGCGCACTTTTCCAACCCACTGTGATCTGAGGACAGTTCGTTATTTTACTGGCACTTATTATTTGTTTGTTTAATGTTTTAATATTCAGGCTAGCAGAGCACGGCAGTTGGGTGCCACTGTGTACTGTGTGGGAGTGAAAGACTTCAATGAGACCCAGGTAAACAAACCATCAGCCAATAAACCAGCAAACCAGTGAATGAATTGATTAATCAATAAACTAAAGCATCAAACAGATAATTAATCATTCAGTTATATGCCATGACAGCTTTCAACAATAGCTGACAGCAAAGACCATGTCTTCCCTGTGAACGATGGATTTGAGGCACTACAAAGCATCATTGACTCGGTACCAAAGACACAAGCTTTATTATCATGAAAAAACACATTACTCATACAAGAATGAATCTACTGTACATTTAGCTTAGCTTATTATATTGTTTCCCTTTCAGATCCTGAAAAGATCTTGCATTGAGATCCTGGCTGTGGAGCCCTCCAGCATCTGTGAAGGAGGTAAACAACCCAGAACACTTAGGCACGATATTACATCTCAAAGTTACATACAGGGATGCTATTCCAGTCATCTTACCCTAATAATGCTCTGCCATGAATAACTGCATACTGCAAGAAAAATCATGTAGATTGTCGATTTCAGAATCCTTCCAGGTGGTAGTAAAAGGAAATGGTTTCCTTCATGCTCGGGATGTACAAAAAGTTCTCTGCAGCTTCCGCATCAATGATACAGTCACTCTGAGTAAGTACCAAGACGTTACGTTACTTTTGGCAAATTTTACACTACTACCACACTATATGGTTCATCCTCAGGATGAGGATAAGACATTGGTTAATATCAAATGTTGCATAAGCTTGATCCGACTATTAATAGACAAAATATAAAAGCAGCAGTTTTTGGGATTGCATTCAGCAGCCACATCATTGTGCCAAGAGCTTCTGGCCATGCAGATGGTTCTGGGTGGAGGAGAGCAGCTCTTTGTTGCTCACTATGAGTTAAATCCCTGTCCTGTTTAAAAACCATCAGCGCCATCTTCCTCTGTTTTGACTCAGCTGGTATAATGCTCAGCATTTGTGCGATGTCTGAAGAGGAATGTGGATCAGGACGAGCACTGTCTTTGCACACATCAGACACTCACTCAGCCAGGATAAATAAACCACAGCCCTCCCTCATTTGCTTCATTTTCCATAAGTAGAGGAAATCCAAGAATTGAATAACAAAAAGAATATTTTGAGGCTTAACTCTGCTGACATTTCAAGTCTGGTAAATGTGAAATAACTTTTTCATTTGTTCAAATTTCTCTTTCACCACCGATCACTGCTGTCTCATATTTGATTTCCACAGTGAAGAGACCTTTGGTGGTGAGAGATACTTACCTCTTGTGCCCAGCTCCTGTTCTGGAAAAAGGGGGAACGTAAGTGTTACATAAGTGAAACTGTTCACTAACAAGGATGTCTGAATATCACCTAGTCTATACATTTTTATTTCATACCAATATTTGTTCATAACTTAAAATCCTTTGCATTTTTATAATGTTAAGTTAAGCAGCACTGAATTTATCAGCAGAGGAACTGTGTCCCCAAAATGTCATTGCTCTCATGTACTACTTCTTCAGGTCAGCCACTCTTCACGTCAGCATGAATAATGGCCTGAGCTTCATATCAAGCTCAGTCACAATTTCCGCAGTCTCTTGTGTAAGTACACTTTAAAACATACTGGTATGATGAAGCTGAACTCACACCATTGTAAATGTTGTTGGTTACCACAAAACCAACAGAAATGGTCATTTTGTGACTTGTCAAATAAAAAAAGGTGTCGCTTAAATATTTTTCTGTAATTAGGTACAAAACACACAAAGTAAAGCAAAAATCTGTTCTCCTGGTCATAATCTAAAGAAATTACAGGAACAAAAAAGCCTGTTCCTTTCATTTTACACATGTATTACCATTGCCTGCTTGTCTAAATCTTCCACATTGCCATATTTTAGTGGTTTTGACTCTGACAAAAACTTACAGAACTTGAAGTAATACATAAAGTCCTAGCACACAGATATTGACCGTTCTGAGCTCTGAATACTATTGACCTATTGTTTGAGCCTTGAATGGCTACTGTAATAATAATAAATCAGTGTAACTTCATTGTAAACTGACATGTCATCTCAGACTTGTTCTACTCATACACTGTTTTTATAATTTAATGCATATATAACCACAGCTATAGTGAACAGAGATTGCAATTCAGACTAGTTATAGTCTCTCATCTGTTTTCTTTTCTAGTCCGATGGGACCTTTGTTGCCATAGCCCTGCTCATCCTGCTGCTCCTGCTCACCATCGCCCTGCTCTGGTGGTTCTGGCCTCTTTGCTGCACTGTGGTATGATGCTGTTAGATTGAAAAATATAAGTACACATTTATTATGACACACTAGCTACTTTGTGGCTCATAATACATCATTCTTTGTTCTTGTTTGCAGGTCATTCATGAACCACCTCCACCAGTTATAGAGGACATCTCAGTAATTAGTTTTATTTTCTCTTCACTTACAATAATGACTGTCATGTTTGTTACAGTAAAAAACTGGGGATAGGGTTAGCACATAGATGTTTTATCCCTCTGCAGTCAAGTTGCAGTTTGCAGAACATGGATGTCCATTAAACTCATATTCTAACAAATTCATCAGTGAGTCGAAGGATGTTTGTGTAATGAAACTCTCACCATGTGTTTCTGATAGATAGCATTGATGAGAATGAGACAAGCATGAGGTTAACCTGGCCTTGACTTTTAATCTTTGATCACCAAAATCTAATCACTTTATCTTTGGGTCCAATAAGACACTTAAGGCATTACTGGGATATTACATTCATAGGAATGAGCCTACATATGAACAACATAAACTCATAACACCTCTGGTCAAAGCTGCCATACGCATCAAGGCATAAATATATGCATTAGTGGCATGTGTAGTTTGCAATGAATATCTGACATTTTTGATCAAGCATGATTAATTTTTCCTCCATTATGAGTCAAAATTCATTAATTCCAGCAAATATAAAAATATTTTGCTTTCTTCTTTAGGATGATGAAGACGGTTTTCCAAAGAAAAGGTGGCCCACAGTGGATGCCTCGTACTATGGAGGACGTGGAGTTGGAGGTATCAAGAGAATGGAGGTAATCCAAAAGCAATTCCAATAAATCACGAAATATCACAGTGACTTAACAGTGCAACTAACTCTGCTGTATCTGTGCAATGACCTCAGGTAACAGACAAAGCAAACACAAATACATCAGGAAAATAGGAAAGCAGGAAGTAACTAATTTCTTAAAAAAGATGAATATGCAAGTCCAAGCTGGAAGAGACTGAATCACTTGAGTTGAAGCCATCTGGCTGGTAAACTGAGGACAGATCAACCAAATGTATGGTAGATGCAAAGAGTAGAGTTAGAGAGAGAGTTAAAGGCCCAGATGCCACAGAGTCCATTATGTCAGCAGCTGATTCATGCAAGCTTGCATGATTCACTTGTGGTCTGTTACACAACAGGCCAGTTTGTTAATTTAGGAAGGACAAAGGTAGGCTACTCCAGTGAAAAAGAACTTTGCAGGATGAGATGGTAAAAGGAAAGAGTTTTTGTTTTTGTTGCAAAATGAAAAAAAAATGTGATAAGAATGAGAAGAAGCAGTCTGACATCTGGACCTTGTGATACCTGAGATGTGAAGAACAAACAATAAAAATGGGACCAGATGTTTTTCAAACAAGTGAAAGCCAGTTAGACAGAAGTCGTCCTAGCACGAAGTGCTTCTGTGACTGACGAGTGAACTTGCCTTGAAGTGACACCGCTCCCAAACAAAGCTAAGGAAAATATGCACAGCTCATTTAAGTGCTTTCTCTGCCAAAGCTTTCATGAGTCGACTGTGGCAGCTGCAGGAGGGTAAATTTGAGTAATGAACTTCCAAGACTGCTGTGACAAAGCTGGTTTCACTCTTCACTTCATGTGCTCAATGGTTTTTGACATTTGCTTTAACTTTTTATCAGCTCTCTGAGCATACAGGTAATTGTGACTTTCCTTACCAGGACATTGAATTACCTGTGAGAGGATGTCTCTCTCTGAATTTTGTTTTATGTCAGAAAAACAATACATGTGTGCTCTCAGAGATTTATGAAAAATTCAGATAACTGGGTTCAATTAAATTCCATTTGTGAATGATTAAAAAAAATAAGCATCTTCATCTGGGAACAATATATATTGCACAGTTTCATAGCAATTTTGCCTTCCTGGCTCAAAGTGGTGGATGATCCAGTCAGCAAGTGCTAGCATGCCTGGAAATAACAATAAACATCTTCTTTAGTTAAATGTAACCAAATATTATGTTTTGTTTTGTTTTTTGTTTTTTATCAGACACTAATATTAAACTATTGATGACTGGCTAAAGTCCTGAAAGCATCTGTTTCTGCTCAGGTCCGTTGGGGAGATAAAGGCTCCACTGAAGAAGGAGCCAAACTGGAAAAGGCTAAAAACGCTCGAGTTGTGATGCCTGAACAGGAGTTTGAGCTGCCTCCACTAAGGCCATACTACAACATGCATAAATCTATCCGCCCACAGAAATGGTACTCTCCTATTAAGGTAATGCTGAACTTTCACTTTGTTCATTTTGTTTTCATTCACAGAACACATTACACGTGTTCTTATTTCTAGCTCATGTTTAACTCTGTATTATGTGACCAGATGTCTGTTCATATTTGGCTTATTTTAAATGCCTCTGCATGACTTGATTTTCAAATTACTTTCAGCTCAACTTTTAACTCAGGAGCCACTTGCTTTTTCAGTCAGTGCAAATGCATCACTGTCAAGAGATCGATCATATCATGTGAACATATGTAATATACAGTATGAGGCCTATTCCAGATGTTTTAAATCTAGTTTTTACATTTGCGACTTCTCCTTTACAATGGTGTGTATCCACCGTAACTGGATATTAAATTTATTACTGGTGTGTCTTGGAAAGATGTGTTACCAGGAAATAGTTAATAGCATTTGCTTCTCACATATTATCAGCTGGGTGGATGGTAATAGGAACCAGACATGAACTGAGCTAAACCCTGAATATGAAATCTGTTGAGTGGGTGTTCCTCCTAACAAAATACATTCTTTATTTATTTGTCTCTCTGTGATATAAAGCTTCCAATGCTTGGAAAGTAGAAAAGTGGAAAAAGTGGAGCAGAAAAAAAGTTTTCCAGGGCCACAAATAACGACTTCTCTTGCTGCAGCAATTCACAATGTATTTTTGTAACTGTATTGTATCTATAATAATTTGTCCACAGGGCAAACTGGATGCTTTATGTGTATTCCTGAGAAAAGGTTATGACAGAGTGTCAGTGATGCGACCTCATCCTGGAGATAAGGTGAGACATCCTACCACTTTCTGCTAACAAAGCAGCACTTCAGTCACACATAAATTATGTTGCATCACAACATAATCATAGTATGATTAGGCTGATTAGGCTGAGTTCCACAGAAACATAATTTTCAGGAGACAGAATTGTATCTGCATGACGTTATCTACAGTTAATGCTTTTTTCCACTGAATAAACATTTTCGTTAGGCTGCATCAAATCATAAAAAATGTGATTTCAAGGAAAACCTCAAGTGGCAGAGTAAGTAGACAAAGGTAAAAACAACTGCAGTATTGTCTAGAGGAAGGCTCCCGTCTGTAAAAGTCATTAGGAGTAGATGCTGCCTGCCTCCTCTAGTTCCCAGTGTCTGCTCGGCTGGGCTGGCAGGAATGCTGTTTTCTTCCATGACACTGACTAACAGAGGAATTTCCTCTTTCCATCTACTGGAAGCTATACCCCTCTGAACCTGCCAATCGCCGTGCCACGGTACCAATAAAATCACTGAATACACTACAGGTTTTTGTCATTATACTAGATTTACTTTTATCTTAGATTTCCAAGTAACTTCATAAACAAAACAAGCATCTACAACTTATTTTCTTCTACTTCTTCTTCATTATAGGGCAAGTGCATAAACTTCACCCGAAGCAAATCCTACCCAGCTCCTCGCTATCCTATCTACAACCATCCCTCCACACCTATCTACAGTTTGCCCCACAGACCCCAGCGCCGTCCCTCAACAGACAGCAACCTCTTCAATTTGCCCCCCTCA
>OMLM01018543.1:106329-118607 GCA_900302695.1 Helostoma temminkii | reverse complement strand
CCCCTCACCAACTTCGACACTTCCCCCGCTGCCAACCACCCCTCTCCAGTCCTCCACCAGCCCACTCATGTACACACCTCCTCCAAACAGAGCCCTGCCCCCAGCGAACACGAGCTCCATACCTGCTCCACCATCTCCAGCTGGCTCTCTGCCACCTCCACCCCAGGGCCCACCCCCCTGCAGAGCACCTCCTCCATCACGGCCTCCTCCACGCCCCAATCACGAGATCCCCTGATAATGATGAAGAATGAAAAACTTAGGGACTAAGACCAAGCTCAGGACAGAAACCTGAAAAGACCTTTCCACTGTGTCTCAGTGTAATAAAGTGTGAACAGAGTAAGAATTACACTGAGTGTATACTGTTGCTGTTTAAGGCTGCAGCTGGTGGGACAATGAAAATTGTGGTATCTGCACGGTAAAAACCTTTAACCAATAAATTCTGTAGTCCTCAAAAAGTGGCTCACACATGACGCAACAAAAACTATGACTTCTTTAAGTCTAGAGTGTAGCGAGCATAGCTGTTGCTATTGAATGCTTTCGAAGCTAAGCTAATTATTTTCTGTAGGGACAGTCCATCCAAATGCAACAAATTGGTCAATCATAAAGATGTGCTTTACACTGGTATACAGCTGCATTTTAGCCTTTGCCTCATAACAATCATCAAGAGTTTAAGCTACAGAAAATCCAGCGACTCAGCAGCTGTGTCATGTGTTTTATACATGCAAGTCTGTTTGGCATGTGCTGTAAGTGTACATTTTGTGTAAATGACAAATATATATCTATACCCATTGCAATTCATGTTTGCTTGTCATGGATGGTCTCAATGTTACATTGAGACATTATAAAATGCCACATGATGACAGTTCTTTCCACAAAGTTGCTAGTGTACATATCTCAAAAGAGTCACCTGGAGAGATGGAAGCACATTAAATATTTATAATCAATATTTATGTCATTTTGATCTTGAAGATCTTGTGAAAAGGTATCAACATGGAAATAAACCATAAAGTTAGAAAGCAGAGACTCTAATCTGTAAAACTGTCAGCAAGGAAACTCTTAAAACTTCAGGAGTTACATCTTTGGCAGCATGTGAGACCGACTGTCACAAGCTGAGGATCACCCTGACATTAATTTAGCTTTGTAAAAATAGCAGACTGCACTTTTCCCCCAAATTAGTTTATACCAATATGGTGTGAGATAGATCAAAAAATTTGTCTTTCCGTTCTAGTCAGACTTGACTAATGGTTGCTGGTGTTCACAGTTTAAAACTTAAAAACACTACAGAAAATAACCCAGCAGCTCATGACCAGCATGTGATTAAAAGAATCAAGAAATTCTCACATTTTTGACAAGCTGCAGTTGAGGCATTTGTTACAGCTTGTGAAGATGAATCCCCTTATTAAGACATTTTGGGGCACGACGAGGTATGAATGGAAAAACTAGAGGACTTTGTGGTAAAAGCAAATCTGGGCTGCTGTGATCTGGTTTCTTGGCTGGCACCGCTGGAATGTGGATGAATAATTTGAATGATTAAAAAAAATTAGAGTTCTGAATAGTAAATGGAACACCAATAATTGAGTAATAATTAAAAAATATTTAATTTCAAGAGTTTAGGATTATGCAACAATTCACAGTGCAGGTAGTCAGCTGAGTCTTATTCTACTCAGATCTACTAAAATTAAAAAAAATACTTTCCATGTGCTTTCCTCTTTTGCTTATTTCTTCATTTGGAAATGCTTTTGCAGACACACGCAGACAGTTTTGCAGTCCTGTGGGCAGTGAGCTCATGGAGGCGTGTCTGAGAAAACGTCCAGAAGCAGAGGCAGGCAGATGGATTAAATGCAGATTATAAAATGACAATCCAACAACAAAGCTATAGAGATTTATGTAAGAAGCAGTGGAAAAATGAGGAAGACAAAACAAATTAGAAGACAAAACAAACTATTTGCAGCTTTGTGTTGGCAGAGAATTTTTTCCCATCATCATAAAAATGTAGCACAGTATTAAATCCACACCTTTCCTTTCCATAAGGACGATAATGCAACACTTTTCACAGCACAATGCTCAAAGCTCTGTTTGTATAGGGTCAATGTGTGTTACAACCACTTCATGGTTTATTGGGTGATTTCCCCAGTTTGATTTCTTTCAGTTTCAGTATTTCTCAGCCTAAATAAACAATCTTTCTTGAGCCTCCTTGACTTATTTTTAGCTCCATTAAACCCCTTTTGTGTTTGAAACATCACACGATACCATATTCATCAGAAAATCACACATGACCACAACACATTTAAATGTCTTACTTCCAGTATATTTGAAGAGAAAGTAAAAATGTGCTTAGCAGTGGCCTCAGCTTGGCCAGCGACAGAGTCTACTCTGGCTACACAATTGCAATAGCTGATGTCACACAGCTAATTTGCTCCTTAGCTATGCAGGCTTTAAAACCAGAGCAGCTTCTGCACAGCCTTGAACTAATAAAACCATGGATTTATCCATTTCCATTTACATATACAAATATGACATGTTTAATGTGCTCAAATCAGATCGTGAACTGTCTCTCTCTACTTCTGTTCCAATTACTTCTCATTCCAGCATCAGGTAAATAAAACGCATACTAAATCTAAGATCACATGATGTTTTGCACATTGCTGAATAAAAACAAGCAGCTCATATTTCACACAAAGCTCTTTCTTTTTCATTTTAAGAGGAGGTTTCAGCCTTAACTCATGTGTTGGGCTGGTTTATTGGGGACTAAGGCTGACATGAAAAGTACTTATGAAATGAGCAGACATAGTTTCCATTTTACCTTTGTATGCTGTTTAATCTGCATAATCTGGTTTTCATAAAAACAAAGGTAAAACAAAAGCCTTCCGGGACAGGCCATCCTCTTGAATTCTGTGCAAGCTGCATTTTATAAAAACAAGACTGTGACAGTACAGTGGGAAGCAACAATCTGTTACACTTGAATCAGACATATCTCAGCAAATCTGTCAACACAGAGAAGACGCTAATACATTTTTGGACTTTAAGATAAAATACATGCTTCGCCACTATGTTTACCTTGCTGCTAAAGTTTCATCACTAAACCCTGAATCTCCTCAGGCAAAAGACAGATAAGTACTTAAGATATGAAGGCGATTAAATTGAGGGCGATGGCTTTGATTAGCTTAATTGTTGACAGAGGTTAAAGAGGGAGAAACATGATGTATGAGTTAATAAGCAGGATGATATAATGTGTAAATATTTAAGAAAAGACAAAGTTTAATTTCTACTCAAAACCTTTCATAATACTCAGGATTAACAGACAGACGATATAAATGGAAAAATACAGTTAGCAAAGGCAGTATAGTTTACAAAAAGCCATTATATCTGCAAGTATAAAGCAAAATAAAAAACATTACTTATAAATCTAGTTACTCAGTAGGCGAGTAATAGCTGAGGTTCGCTTTTCTAAGTCTATATGGCCTCTTGACTATGCCTCAGGAAGACGTCAGTCAATATGAACCACAGATATGTTTCGATAAAAATATGAAGACAAAGACAAAAGATGTCAAGTTCTTTCAATACAAATACAAAGGTCTTGTGTAAAACAGCAATACTATAACAATGACCAAGCAGTTTAGCAGGTACTTTAAAATGACCATGAAATCTTTGAACAGCCATTTGGATCTTTTCTGTGTACATTTCTATGCTTTACTGTCATAATATAAATATAACAGCAGAAATATTTCCTTCCTTTAAGTGTTTCACAACATTATTCTCATGAACTCTTTGACTTGTAGCACAATGTTTGGTTATATTTTGCAACACTCATACTGAATGTCGACAGTTTACATGAGGGATGTAATACACAGTTTAGTTTTTAGGTTAGTTTAGTTTTAAACGAACGAAAACCCAAAAAACCTGGTGCATAGCATTCAGTTCCTGTTGGGTTTTCTTAAAGCAACACTCAATAACAACATCATACTGTACATATATCCACTTAAATTATTAATTCTACATGGACTGAAAAGCTTCCTACTCCAAAATACATCCCTTCAAGCTCAGCTGAAGTTCACAGCTTGACAAAGTTAAACCCTTAACGTGGAAAATATTATGACCAGGTGAAACAAAGTTTGAGTTTGGAAGAATAAAGATGAAACAAGAAAACTGACGCAACCATTTGCGGTGGTGGTAGCATCATGGTCTGAGGCTATTTTACTACCAGCAGACCTGGTGCTTTGCATAAAGTGGCTGGAATAGTTAAGGAGAAGCGTAAGTCAGTCAGCTACAGCTGAAACTTTCACACAGTTTGGTGTAACATCTAAGCTGGTTGTGGTATGGCCATAATGGATGGAAGAAAGGTTTTGGCCTGACCTCATCCCTATTTTGTGGACTGTGCTTACAGTCAGGCCTGTGCCAGAAAACCAACCAATTTAACAGAACACTACCGATTCTGCCAGGAAGAGGGGTCAAATATCCAACCAGAATTCAACACTGTGTACCAAAGTATTATGGTTTTCTTTGAACAGAGAATATATATTTGTTACATTGTACTCACTCTTCCACAGCAAAATAACACAGTAAAAAAAAGTAAAACCCAATATTACCATAACAGTCATGTTCATAGTAAGTTTATGACTGCAACAGTACTTTACATAACTGCGACTTGTGTTTTTTCTGGTCCCGTGAGCACTTAGTAACTAAAGTAATGTCTGCTAATATTTAAATAAAATACAACCAGATGAGAAACACTCTAAAACTGAAACTTATGCAGTTTAATTAATCCCTTTTAATGTCCTAAAATGACCTCTCAGTTCAGTGCTGTGATGCTTACTGCTGTTCTCAGGATCAAATCTGAAGACTGAACAATAAGTGAAAACATGTAATACAAGCAGGTACTTGGTAGAAGCATAATTAGATCTTTTCAATACTGCAGTAATAATTAAAATAGACTAAATTGGAAAATGGGTCATATTGAATTATACTTTGGTTTCTTCAATAGATACATAAAAACCTGTGACCTGGCTAGTATTACAATATGATAATATAATCAAGGATTCTCCTGAAAACATCTTGGCTGAAAAGGTGTGGAAGTGAACGGGTCATCCAGAGCTCTTCCCCCTATGGTCCAGGAATGGAGAGGCCCCACAGCCACTGAACCCACAGCGGCCTGTTGACCAATCCGGGAGACAACCCTGTGGACAGCCACCGGTTGCTGGACCAGAGGCGCCTCCATGTGCAAAGGAGGAGCCCGAGTGTTAAGAGGCTGAGTAGCAGCAAGAGATAATTCTGGGACCTGGTGACGATGTTTGTTGGTCTGGATCTGCTGTGGACCAGAAGTAAATATGTGCGAGTAAGCAGGAACTGCTTTGGTGGCTTCCTGCCTCTTACTAAACGGTGCCTGAAGGAAAACA
Organism: Helostoma temminkii; assembly: GCA_900302695.1. Taxonomy (NCBI): domain Eukaryota; kingdom Metazoa; phylum Chordata; class Actinopteri; order Anabantiformes; family Helostomatidae; genus Helostoma; species Helostoma temminkii. Next base: position 113,214 of record OMLM01018543.1, on the reverse strand, counting down.
TCAGATGTCTCAGCAGGTTTATGAGACACATAAAAGGAGGAGCTGCTGAATGGCATTGTGCTTTCTTTTCCTTGTGTTTTACAATGAGCCAGCTGGAAGACATCAGGAGGGACTGGACTGTTTTGAGGCTGGAATTGGGGAACTTGCTTGACAGGTATGAAATCAAGGTTGGTGGGAGGAGATGGTATCACATGGTGCTGTGTGCTCCTGGCATGATGAGGCAACATGTGTTCATTATAGACACATGCAGCAATCCTCTGCTGGATCTTCAACGTTTGATTCTCCTCAGAGAAGTGTACAGAAGTCCCAGTGCCTCGCAGTGATTTAGTGATGAGCTCCCTCTGCAGGTCTGTGTGTGGAAGAAATGTTAAAAATGATTTTCTTTTACAAAACCATATAATCAGTTATGTTCAACACAACAACAATGGAATAAGTCAATCTGGAATCATTTAGAACTGGTTAGTTTACTTTTTTCATTCTTGACATTAATACATAATATTTCTATGCTGCAGTATTCTTCCTTAAATTCTTAGACCAATAAACACGCTGCTACAGAGGTAATTTATCTGTGATAAGAAACTCTAGTGTGACCTCTAGCTCTAGTGTCAAGGTATTCTGACCCATTCAACATATTCCCAACTATACTCAAAAATGAGAAATGACAGCATAACTGCATCAAAATTCAAAAACAAAAACTGGATTGCAATTTTTAAGAGGACATAAAGCTGGTATTTGGCCTTACCTTAGCAGACTGAACAGCAAGTGTCTGGGTATAGCTCCATTGTGTGAACACTAAGACCCTTAGCTGATGTAGTTTGCTAGCGTATAGGCTAATATTAGCACTGAGTTAGTCTGTATTAGTCTGTGTTAGTCTTTCAAACTAACTGGCTAATTCGCATAGATCAGCATGATGAGGTTAACATCAGTAAGCCATCGCTAATAAGACTGCAGTGATAATGATAAAGGCAGCTCCTGTTTACATGTAATTTTAATTTGATGCTGGTATTTCGTGAAAAAAGTAACTTTCTTCATTTGTTCAGCATTTTTGCATAATCCCACTAATTTGTAAACTAAGAGATGTGGCTCAAAAATTCTAGCAGGTTTTCTCAGATTTATTGGTGTCTTTCTAGTCATTTACATAGCTGAAGTGGATGATATCAGGTATAATGTGGTCAGCACAGAATAAAATTGTTTAATTGATTTACAGCACTATCTTTGACATAACAATTTAACAGATGGATGTCTTAAACTCCACTAAAAACTAAAGTTGTTTTTAAATGTGGATTTTTAAAAATATTTCCTGAACCCTTATGTGATGCTCATATTTTGGTTCCACATCCACCTACTCACTTGACTAATTGGCATGATGCTGATTTTCAGAATATTTTCCATCTTTCAAAGTGGACGCTGATTGCTGGTTTGCCTTACTGACGAATAGTGAAGGGGAGCCACACAGTTGAGAGACAGTTGTCCATGGTTGGGGGTGTTTTGTTGGATGTTGTGTGGAGGTGGCATGCAAAACCTTTTCTGTGTATTAATTTACATCATATTTAGTTTATTAACTAACTTTCCCATTAATAATGCGTTTGAGTCTAAGAAACCCATTCAACCACATAACGTCATGTGTAGGGGACAAACAATATGAGTCTTTTAGCATGTTCTTCATAAATAATGAGCTAAGACCAATGTGCCCTAGGTCAAAAACAATGATTCAATGATCCCTTTTGGTTTTAGTGAACATTGAAAACAAAAATCACATTAGTGTTATTCAAATTTCACAATCTTATCGTGGAGAGGTCTTGTCAACGGCTGGCAGCCTGGCAGCTATGCAGAGATATTCTCTTCCTGACTGAGGCTCACCCTTTTAACCAATCAGAGAAGGTCATTTTATTCTGCTTATCTAATAAATGTCATATTCCCGCAAATTGTAGTTTTACAATTATGAATAAATGAATTCAAATATAAATATATTCAATCTATACTTTTCAGAAAATATATATATTTGTGGAGTTACAGTATATTAACAATAATGTGAAAACAATGACACAAGAACACCTTGTAATCAATACACTACACGTCAACATTCACATTTGTATTTTATTTGCCACCCCTTTATAATTCTTAAATTATCTCACAAAAATAGAAGGAGCACACAATACCACGCAGGTTTAGGCCATAAAGACAAGAGGCGTCTCAAAACACTCAATAGTATGAGATAATTGACAGCTTTCGTTTTTGTCAAACCAACAGATAAAACGAGGGGCTTCTGTTTCACATCAAGGACTAATCTCATGACCTGTTTGGCTTTACTGATCACAACAGCACGCAGGCGGCCGCAGGGAGAAAGCTCAGGAGTTGCATAGGTTCAAACAGTAACTGTTCAGTGGAAGGACTGTAAAGAGGATGATAAAAAAAATAAAACCACAAGCCTTCAGTTGCACATGCAGTACCTACAGTATATGTTCCCATTAAAAAAGTTTGCTTAGAGGTCAGCAACTCTTTTAAATGTATTTATTTAGATGATAAAAGCATATGCCAAATTTAAACCTGTGATTTTTACTCAAAATACTGAATGAATTGAGACAGTACGGAAACCAGTATGTTTAAACCCATCATTAAACATTTACTGTTGTTGTCAGAGAACATGTGAACCTGTCACTAATTGTGCTTCATAATTTGGCACTATTCTCAGATTCATGATTTTAAAATTGAACACATTTGTATTTTATTCCATAATACATGTGTAAATGCGACGTGAAAACCCATTGATATATGAGCACCTTATCAGCATTACCATACAACCTTGAATCACTAAATCATGATCATCTGTCCCACCTGTTTTCAATCGTTTTTTTACTAATTACTTGGTATGCTAATTCCAAAATGTTTTATCAATGAAAAATGGAAAAATATTGGGCGAAGGAAGACTTCCCATTGTAATCATGCATGGGAAGCATAATGACGTTGTTTGATCCTACAGAAACATTTATATTGCTAATTAGAGCTGATCGAACCCTGGAGAGCTGTCTTAATGCTGTCTGATAATCAACGTATGTATCTGCGCTGTAAGATTAACTGTTTTCACACTTGACAGAGCCCGTCACACATCACTTTTCCGACAAGTTCTCTTAACTGAGCACAGACTTCCAGAGGACAGTGAGACTGGGAAGCCGTAACCCAATATGTATCCATCTCTCAGATAGAGGGATGTAGCTCGGACTACCTGAGAGAATTCAAGGGGGTCTGTGCTTTTAGAAGAAATTCTAATGACGACATGACCACTGCCGTGTTTGCAGCAAACAACACCACACGTAGGCTACTGGAAAACACATCCAACAATTCTGACTCCACACATACACACACACGCATACCTGTACATACTTATCATAACACTGTATACCAACACACATGAACATAACATTCAACAACACTGCCATGCTTTTTTGATATGAATCTGATGATCACTAAAATCGGTGAACTGAAACAAAGCTTTTACAAAGCACAAATTCAGAAAAGGTTTAGCAATGAAATGAAACAGGATTACGATTCAAGAGGTTACGTCCCCAATCTCCAAAAAACTGTCAAATGTTTAGAATAAAAATATAATCCTTCATCTGTCCATGTAAGCACACAAAACTCAGGCTCACGTTCTTTTCACAAAGGTGGAATAAGACATGGGATACAGCCTAATCTTCAAGGTTGAACCAAAACTAGGATTATCATCTATACATTTTAATGTACTGACAATTACTGTGGATATAACCAAGAAAAAAAAAAAACTTTCTCAACACACAATTCCACAAAGAGGAATGAATATTTTATATGTATAGAGAGTATTCTTCAATATTATTCAGTGATTATGGTGTTAAGAATTCTAGATATATTTTTATTATAGACTAATATTTATTTCTTACATTCATTCTCTAACACTCTATTCATATTAACATTTATTAACAGGAAAACAATGTCATATATACTGTATATATGACAGATTTCACAAGTAAAGCAATATGTTTTCCACAAGTAAAGCTTTATGACAATAACTTCATATATACATGGTAAAAATAACCAATTCTGGATGGTCTGGATGAGGGACTGCAGCAGCTGCAGTTATCTATTTACATAAATTAGGAGTAAACAAATGACAGGAATGTAGGAAGGATTGCACAATGATGAGTGAATATGTTAATAATTTAAATAAGCGTGAGTGAGAATCATTTTTTAAATGCCACATTAAATTGTTAGTGCCAATAAATTATCTGAAAAATCATGACTGTTTCCTTTCTATAGAATAGCTATTGTGTTTCTAATATTTCCTATTATTGTTGAATATTCAAATGATCTTTTATGATTTCATGCATTTTCTACTGGTATGGCACACAGCTATAAACTAAATTCAATGAAAATCATTTAATTCCAAAGCAACCTAGTGTTTACATAAATGTATTGTTAACATTTTAAATACATAGAAAATAATAACACATCCATGTTTTAAAAGTACACTTTTTTCTGTAAGATGTACTTTTGTAGGATGTTTTGTGGTGTAGCTATAATGAAGTTCAGCAGATATACGTCTCCAAAGGTCATCAGTTTGTGTCAGATTATTTTATGGCACTTACGTTACGTTACGTTATGTCTCCTGCTTTTATCTTAACCACAATAAATGAACATGGGGCTTGTGCTGCACAGGGAGCAGCAGAAGCAAAAAGAGAAACAGGGCGTGTTTATGGCTGTTGTGTTTCAAGATTGTTATAATTTTTCAATTTAATATATAAGCACTATTTTCCATCTAACAGCCACAGGCTAACAGAGGTAACATTTATGCTACTGTGCAAAATCAGGCTACATGGAGTTTGAAATACGTTTCCGTTTCATAGAAGAAGTAAACTGACTTTTTATGGTTTCACTTTAAAATGTGCAAATAATTCTGGGGAGGAAAATTTTAAAACGCAAACAACAACGAACACACTTGTGCACAATAATAACTACAACCACTTTTAACTATGCCTACTGTACACTACAACAATGATCTTCTATTGTTTACTATTAGACATAATGCAATATTGTTCAAACAAACTGGATAGTAATATTATATCCTGATTGACAGAAAGATGCGATGCTTAATGTTTACAAAGCATGAAGTTAGTGTACCGGTTACTGTTGTAACAATGGACAATCCATGACATGTAGAGACTACAACAAAGAGAAAATGTGAGTGAGAAATGAGAGATGAAGAGAAGCCAGATAATGCAGTCTGTATGGTGGAGAGGACAGGAATGAAGCGCTGAAAGGTGAAGGACTTTTCTACTGTAGGAAAATGACAGCCAGGGGATGCAGGAAGCTAGCTATGACAACAGTGTTGATTGCTGTTATGCTATGCCAGTCTATAATCCAGTGTTACAGCTTCTACGAGGGGGGGTGCGCCTACAAGTCGATGAGCTGGTCCACCAGCAGCAGGGAGCGGGCCAAGCTGGGCAGGCTGGATTCAGAGCCGCCACTGTTACTGCGCGAGTGGCCTCCTGAAACTGGCCGACAAGGGAGAGGCAAGGGGAGAAGACGAATACAGTCAAAAAGGGGGTCGAGAAGCAGAGGAGCAAAGACAGCAATCGAAAAGAGAGGGGGAGAGAAGCAGAGGACAAGAGACAGAAGAGAGAGAAAGAGACGACAGAATTTACCCATTTAAGTCTAATGGTTTCCAAACACTTTTAACTGAGACTCTACAGGTACTCTACAGGTTAAAAATGGTTCAAACACCAGATCTGCTTGTCAGTAAGTCTCACTACCTTAAAATGCCTAAATAAGTTTGCAGTCAGAAAGACAATCTTGACCCACCTGTGCTTCCTACTAAAGACTTACCTTGAGAATTCTTTCGGCCTGTGACGGGAATAGGATCAAACTCATCCTCTGTCCCTGCCTCTGCACTGGCTTGGTGGGGCTCAAAGTCTGAGATCAGTAGAGATGAATCTGTAGGGGATAAAACAAGGTGGAGTGTGAACAAGTTGTAGATGAAAAGACAAGAAAAATGACAATTGTGGCCTAGTAAATATTTCTCACCATGAATATATTTTTTTTAAACCAGCAACTACTGCAAAAACACATCTGCTGCTCTCCAGGGGAACAAATACTATTAGATAAGATATTATGAGGAGAGGTCAGTAGCGATTAGGACGGTGCAGCTGGTGCCAATCCTGCATCACAGCCTAACTGAGTTGGCACTGTCAAAAACATTAAAATGCTTTCGTTCATCAGCCAAGAGTGAACAACTAAACCACAGCTGTGGATCCCTAAATCAGGTTGATACAATGGTATAATGATGCTGCTTTCTATACAAAACAAGCAACTTCCTTTTATATGAAAGGTAATGAAGTTATAAAGCCTAACAGTCTGTCATTCAATGTGGATTAATTTATTAAGATGTGATCGAAATGCTTCTGCTGCCATCAAGTGGCTGACATTTTCAGCTTGCTGCACACAATGTCAATGTTTGATGTTCTGACAATGGTAACACAACTCACGTAGTTCATCAAGGCTATTTGTTTCTTTTCTGCTTCCTACTGTTGACAAAAGCTCAAAGTCCTGCTTACATTAAATAGCATTTTTTGTCCGCTACATTCATATCTATACTGAGCAGATCTGTACTTTTGAGAGAAACATCCTCCAGCCAAATGCGGTGAAAAGGAGCATTTCTTTTCCCTCTGATGAAACGTTTTAATTATTTTTAATACAACAGATTTAAAAACATGTTGACATTATTTCCTACATTGCAAACAGCCAAAACAAGAACTTTGTCTCACTAAAATGCAAGATAAAATGAACAAAATAACACAATATCTGATTAAACAATGAATGGTGAAATGGATTGGTTCTTAGCCTAATACTGCACTA